>VUQI01063824.1:3357-13521 GCA_015106735.1 Paratilapia polleni
CGAGTGTCAGGGGTGATTTGTGACAGAAGGAGCAGCAAGAGTGAAAGGGAAAGTTTACAAGATGGTAGTGAGACCTGGTATGATGTATGGTTTGGAGACAGTTGCACTAACAAAAAGACAGGAGGCCGAGCTGGAGATTTTCATTGGGAGTGACCAGGATGGACAGGATTAGAAATTCACTTCAATTCAATTCAGTTCAGTTTTATTTATATAGCGCCAATTGACAACAATAGTCACCTCAAGGCACTTTATATTTTAGGGTAAAGACCCTACAATAAATGCAATGAAATGAGTGCATGATGTTTGTGGTCAGTCTGTGGTCCCATCACCGTTTTAGCCAATGCTAACTCACACAGTGTATAAGCAAGAGCACGAGCTGTGCACAGATGTGAGCAACACCCCCTTCCCACACACCTTTCCTGAAATGAAAATGGATTTTTTTTTTTTTCAATTTTTTTTTTGCTTTGTTTTTGCATGCAGTTAGCTGATATTATACTATAACACACTTCACAGTGATGCCATGGAAGTCAACATTTGGATAAACAGTTCTATAGATTAAATAGTGATAAGCAATGTTCACGTGGCCCATACCTGGTAATGATCTAAAAGCTTCTCTTCTCTTGCATTTGCAGACACAGATCTATGAGATGATTTTCAGCAGATCAAAGTCCTGCCCGATGGTAAGATCACTGCTGCTCACTCTGAAGGTTTATGATGAAAATCTGCAGAAAGTCATTAGAGACAGGTGGTATTTTGTAAGCAGTAACAAAGTCTGGCTGAATTACTTCAAAGTGCCAGATAACAGTACTTGAAATCATCAGAGCTGTGATTATTTGTTACTTATCTGATCATTAAGACTTCTGTGATGCTGTTTTCCCATTTTCAGCCAGCCTAGTGTTTTTTCCTCTGTATTTTTCTAACGCATCACCTTGGTGACTGTCCTCTCTGTTTGCTTCATCTCAGTTCCTTTACGCTTTGCCTCAAAAGGAGGGCTATGAGTTCTTTGTGGGTCAGTGGTCCCGACACGAGCTCCACTTCACCTCCCTAATCAACGTCCAGGTAAAGTGCTTCACACTCACACCACCTTCACATGCTGCTGGGAAAGTTCATTGCTCTCAGGGTTTCTACTTTAATAGCTTACACATTTCTGGAAATGAAACTGTCAGTCCATCGGTTGACAGTTCCATCAGCCAGCTGCACTTGATTCTTTGAGTTTATCATATTAAAGTTCTATTAAAGTCTATTCTGCTGCAGTTTCACAGTTAAGAACTGGCAAACTGAGAAGTCATAATTGTTTGAAATGCACTTCAGGCCAGATTTTCTTTTTTATTTTCTTTTTTGGAAGAGAGAATGAATGTAGGCTTAAAGTGCAGCTTTAATTTGAGGGTGTACAGGGAGTACAGCCCACTCTCTTTCAAGGAACCAAAGGCACCTGTTGTATTTACAGGTCTATGGTATTCCTTCTGTATTGTTTTATCAGTTACACAACTATAGTATATAGGACATCTGGACTTAATTGCAAGTGTGTGTAATTGTATCTTCAGCCTGAATTAGTTCCTCATGTAAACAGCTTATGTTATCAGTGCAATAGCTTCAGGTCTCAAAGTGTTATATTTATCTGTATCTACTGTGGACTCTACTTGGGATTTGGATTTGACCACATGTCGTGAACTCACAGCATGTGGTCAAAGGAGTTCCAAATGCAGGTGAAGCAGGCCAACCTTCAGCTGCAAAAACAAGTCCATAAGAACATTAGGAGTGTCCAAACCAAGAGTTGGTACTTTGTGAGGAAAAAAAAGAAAACATGCTCAGCAATATAAAAAAGACCAGGATGTTCACAGTGGTGGATGATCGCAGGATCCTTTCCATTACAAAGAAAAACCCGGCAAAACATGGAGCCAAACAAATACTCTTCAGGACGTAGACTTGTCATTATGTAAGTCTTACATAAAGTCTTCAGACTTCATGAGAGCAATTACAGAGGTTTCATCTCAATGTGCAAACCAGTGATCTGTCAGTGGGCAAAACATTTAGGAAAGGAAAAAAAAAACAGACCAGTTCTAGAATAGCATTCTTAGGACAGATGAAACTAAGATCAGCCTATACCAGGAGAAGAAATTATGGAGATGTTTATGATCCAAACCATACTCCATCATTGAATGTTTCTGGAAGGCTACAAATATTTGCTCACCACAGCCAACAAGAGGAGGAGGAAGGAGTACTACCAGTAGCTGAAATCAAACTCCAGCTGCTCACAATTGCAGTAATAAGTTTGTCTTCCTTTTCTGATTCAGTGGCATCAGGACAGTCAGCTTTCGCAGCACAGCTGGAGCTAAAATATTGAGCTTTTGCAGACAGACTAGATCAAACATTTGTTTCTGGCTCTTTTGTTAATTTCAACTTTGAAAGACAGAAAGAAAGTCATCTTTGTTAAATTTAAAAAAAAAAGTGTTATTCTGCTTTGTGGAAATGAGCTTATCCTTTACTTGCTTAGCTATTTAAAGTAACAGCCTCTCTGCCCAAACTTTAACATGCTGTTGTATAAGCAGCACTCTCATCTTGGCTTGTAAAAACTCTCTTTGTTCATGTTTGAACGGCACACAGTATGATTCTGAGTAGTAGCATGGTAAACTGATGTTACCTGATGGTGTCTGTGTGCAGACTCTGGGCGAGAATGCTCCCAGTCAGCTGATCCTCTACCACTACCCAGACCTGAAGGAGGAGAAGGGCATCGTGCTCATGACGGCAGAAATGGACCCCAGGTTCATAGTAAGTCCACAGAAGAGCCCAGATGAATAGACTTTACTGGTTTACGGCATTCACAGATTCATACATGCATGCAGCAGATGTAGCGTATCACACCTGATGCATATTTAAAGACTCCCCTTCCGTCCCTCCTTTCCACAGACCGTCCACCAGGCTCAGTGCTTGGCCAATCAGGTGCAGCTCTTCTACGGCACCCAGAGGCAGGAGACTTACCGATTGGTGGAGATGTTTAACCACCACCCTGCAGAATTCAAGCACATGTCAGTGATAGCAGAGCTGGAGCAGAGCGGGTTGGGGTCTGCAGGTGCCCCGGGAGGTTCCTGAGATGGACTGAAATCACCACCAGACGGCCTGCTGTCAGCTGGACAGGAACTGTTGGTCTACATGTAAAGTCACAAAGCCGTCTGTGCTTCTCTGCTCAGCACTTTCCATTGGGATACAGCTGCTTCTCACTCTGGATTTAGGGGAAAAAAAGAACTTAAAGAAGCACGAACAGCTTCTCTAGAAACTTTGCCACACATCTTTTTATTGTTTGTTAATTTAAAACCCCCCAAAAATCATGTTGAAGTGAGCAGTTCTGTAATTAATAAATGTCACTGTATCCTGTTCTTCATATCAGACTGAGGTGAGCAGAAAGACATTGATCGCTCCGTAGCTAACCCCAAAACTATATAATAAATCATCTTCAGTACCCCAAACCTATAATCAGTTTATTTAATGCTGACATGCTTGGACAAAAACAACTTTGTGTGCTTTAGTCAAAGTAACAAGGCAAAACAGTCAAGTCTTCACAGTTTGGGTCATGACTGAGCACATAATGTTCAGGTGGCTTCAGGGAGAGATGTTCTAAAGAACTGTGAGTGACTCAACTTGTGAGTGGAGAACAGATGCCTTCCAAAGTTAAATTAAACCCACCATGTGTGTTGGAGGTCACATTAAGCAAATATTTATATTTGTTACTTTTGGAGCATCTTAATGGAATTCTCAAGTAATATGTCCTGCTGTGAGATACAGACCACCCAAGAAGTCTGTGCTTCAGTTCTGGTGAATAAAATGTGGTATTTTATTAGTGTTACTCATACATGTCTGCTAACCAGGCTTGCTAGCATTAGCTGACAACTTAGCACTCCACCCTCTCAATGTGGTCACTTTTGACTTCAAAAAACCCCAACATAACAGCAGCCAAAACACTAACGTTGAGTATTCTAATGTGGAGTCCATCTTTTATATACAGTTAATGCCATAACCTCAAGCACTAGATTGAATACACTGGACATGAAATGTCCTTGATCTGTCTGGATAAACTCTGGCAATCAAAAAGTAGTGCAGAATTTCATCAAATCGCTCACAATCACTTTAGGTTTAAGAGAGCACAGAAGTATTTCCTCAGGAGTCCAAATGTGTTTGATGTGGGTCAAGTACCTACAGTGTAAGCTTTATCATTCATGGTATTTCTATAAGGTTATTGGTGATTAGGTGCTTGCTCACTGTTAGAGCTCACAATACTTTCTCTTCATGCTAGAAGTGGGAAAAAAAGTGCAGGCTCTCCTTTTCACACATTCCCATTTCCGAATCAAACAATATCAGCATTGTATGTGCTAGGACCTAATACTGCAGATGCAACCGTCAAGTTGCAAATGGAACAGCAAAAAATGACCACAATTATGTTGCCCCCCAGCAGTCAGCCCATGTAACGGAAATAAATGTGGGCACTAACAAAAGAGAACACCACCAACTTGAATAAAACTGATTTACAAAATGAATCTTACTATGATCTTTTCTACCATTCCTGAACCCTGTAACGGTTTGGAAATATCATTTGAATAGATGATGGGATTTCAAACTGTGACCTAACACACAATAAAATGTTTTGGTAGAATTAAAAATAAGACATGTATGTAGAGGCAGAAATAGTGTGGATGAATTCACAGAGACCAAAGAATACATCAGCTGTAAATGATTCCTGATCGTCATCGTGTGCTGCTGCACATATTACAGTAAACCCAACAATAAGAATGACAGCAGTTCATTATTGACTTTTATTGTATTCATACAAGGAAAAAAAGTACTGTGCAAATCCCCAAATACAGTCATTAGGGATGGTCACATATTCAGGCAAAAACACAAAAGAATTGATTTTTCTTTACAACAGTCATGCCAAACATTTATTCTAACACACACACACAGAGTAGAGAAAGCCAGAGATGATGTTATAACAGAAAGGGTACTTGGGTATTACAACATGACAAGATTTGAAAATGACATTTTTTAATGTCATAAACAAGAAATACCGATTTTGCTACTTATGGAAACATAGTCAACAAACATAAAAGTGAAATAAAAAATAATGCAGGTTTCAACACATTAAATTTAGATTTGGAGTTGTAAGACAACTGTGAAGCTATTTTAAGACTTATTTAACATCCATACAAAAAGTATGGAGAATATGAAGGAAAAAAACTGAAGTTCCATAATTCTTTTCAACAGGATTCATATTAAAGTACTGAATGTGCTCTTCTCAAGCCAGATCTGAACTTATCCTTAAGCAGTATAACATCAAAGTAAGTTTACACACAGTTTAAACTTGATACTTTTAGGAGTAAATGGAGCAAAGCCTGCTGGCTAGTTCAGGCAGTCAACTCGAGCTGCTTTGCGTCATACACACCATCATGCCTCACTCTCCTACATCATATGCCAAACACACCCTTCTAATTTGGTGGTCTACTTAAGCTGCTAAATTTCCTATCACTCCGTGTGACATGTCAGTGCATCAACCCCTCCATCATCCCAGTATCCACCTGAAGGCTACAGCGGAATGTTTGCTCATCACTCCCTATTTTCTGTCATATTTTCAGAGAGTGATGAGCTCAACACCAAACTCAACTGGCATATTTTTGCCCCATGTGTTAACCCCTCCACCATCCCAGCATCCATCTGTGGGCTCCACAGGGATGTTTATGTATCACTCCCAACTTTCCATTAGTGTCATATTTGTGGGGAGTGATGAGCTTGGGGTCTAGACAGCAAATTAGCTATATTCTGTTGCCCTGTATCTGCCTGCTGTTTCAGTACCCAGAGCTCATGACCATAGGTGAGTGTAGGAACGTAGATCGACCAGTAAATCGACAGCTTCGCTTTTACGCTCGTTTAATCATCACTCCTCAATTTCTACGTGTCATATTTGCTAGGAGTTATGAACTCAGGACTTAGACGCCAAACTAACTCACAGGGACACCAAGTTCGTTCATACAGCGGTAGATAATTTCCACACCACCTGCACAGTTTGCATCAGTGGTTCCATGTTCATCTTGTTTTGTACGGTTTCTTTGCAAAACAAATTACTCCCAAAAGCGACACCAAAGTTTATGCATTAGCAAAAGGAGTGGTAATGTCCTCATCCAGTCATTTTCTAAGACCTTTTAAAATTGTATTTAAGACTTTTTAGACATTCGTAAGTCTCAAAAAGAGTAGAAAAAAGAGGCAGACAAACACTGAATTTGCTTTTGTCCCCCCTAGCTTTCCATACTCATGACTATGGACCACCATGGCACAGACATTGTAAAGTCAAAACAGACACACACAAACAGCATTCATTTTTAACGAGAACAAACAATGTGCTACATCTAGTTGTATCAAAATCTTACAAAAAGTTCAAACAGCATTGATTTAAAGAAACATTTCCTCACCATCATCCTACAGCTACAGATCCTAACAGTGGCTGTTTCTAACATACAGTACAGTGGCTGGACATCATTAAAAGACTGAGAGAGAACTCCTCTGGGCAATGAAACACAGTGGACATTGGTGTAATCACACCTCATCTCATGCTCTTCCTACAAGATCTCTCAGTATCACATTTTATTTCCAATACGCACAACCTCTCAATGTGAGGGTATCATGTTCATTATTGCAACATCAGAAACTACATTATTAACAAAAGATTTGTCACAGTGCATTCAAAATACTAAAACTACATTGGAAAACATAGCAAACTTCAAGTGCTTTTAGTCACCTAGAAAAGACCAAACTAAACATAAAAATAATTATCCAAGGATTAAACCAACATGATACTTTCAGTAATAAAATCCAGGTTGAGCTGAGTGGCTGAATTAATCCTAATCTTTTAAAAGATAAGTGTGCTTTCTGTCAACTTTGAACAGATTAACAGTTGTAGGACTTCAGTGGTTAAACAGAGGTGACTGTTAAGAGTATTCTGTCACCTCGAGTATAATAAAAGATACAAGAAATTTTGTATTTCCTTGTTAATTCTGCTTTGTCCTCTCTTTCAACAGATGTTTAGACTTGAGAGAAGATTTCAGTATTTTTCTTTTATTCTTTTATTCTATAATTTTGACAGCTGTATCATGTAGAGTCATGTCAGGACAGAAGCAGTGCAGTATTTTAGCTGCTGGGTGCTGTTACCGCAAGCAAATGTCAAACAGTCTACTTTTCGAAATCATTATGGCAGGAAATATGAAGGTGGACTGTTTAATCTTGTTGAGATTTCTTCTTTTAAAAATGACTGCACATACAAATAGCACAAAAATATTTGTTGTCCAGTCGTACCTCCTTGTTCATGTTGTAAGACTTGAAAGCCGGGCTCTTGTTTCTTCTATGTGTGAATCTTTCACCTACTGCTAACCCTGCATTAATTAACTAGTAAATAGTTCTTTGAAGGAAATGCTGATCACAGTTTGCTGAAAACAAGTTCAATAAAGTTCAGCAACAGGCAAAGTTAATTTGTTAATTCACACATAATTGGATCTTTCCCACAGTTGTCCTTTTTCACAGGTAACACACAGCAGGTAGCAGCTTGCTTCAGATGTGGTCATACTACTGGAAATACTCTGGATTAGGTGAGAGAGCTGCCTGGGTGGAGCACACATAACACCCACTCACTCACTCCATGTGAATTCACTGAACAGTTACATGACCGTGTCATGTCACAGCATGGCATGACTTGGTCTTTGTACTGGGGAGCTGCAGGGTAAAAACCATTACATGTCTGATTCAGTTTTGTCAGGCTTTTACGTTCTCAGATGCATCCTGTCTGGTGATGTCTAGAAAAGTTCAGAGCCGCAGTGCATGTGTGAAAACAGCTATATCTTGAAAGTCTGCAGTGTGTTTGTGAAGCCTCTAACTGAAATCAGAACATACTTCAGTTCTGTTATTTTGCTCCCCTTTCCTCAAACTTTTGTGCTTTTATTTTGTAGATACTGTACTTATACAGTATAAAGTTCATTAAAATTGAACTTGTATAAATTTAACTTTGCCAGGCCCTGTGGCAAACTGGCATCTATTCACTCCCACTCACACACTTTCTGTTGACTATATACATTCCCACCACATTCTTCCTTAAAACACCTTTTAGAGTTGAAGACAGGCTACCCCAGTGTAGGAACTGGGAGCACTGTCCACCACATAGACGATACATAAAGACGGATGACCTGACATTTCCAAAAAGTGAAGCCAAAGCATCTTGGAATTGGGCAGTGCCATATTGTGTTGCTCATTTACAACCTGATTCTGCACAGTAGTGACTTTAGGTGAGACATCACAAACACATTTCCAGTATAAACTCACTACTCTGTCAGAAAGATGTCAACACGCATTTCTGAGATATTCTGGCTTTACTTTTGTGCAATGACAGGAAGTGGTTAACATCATATTACAGTGATTAGCTGGCAAAGATGTCAGATACACTGGACTGTGCCAAGAGGAGCCAGGGTCAACACTTGTTCCTAAAATAAACATGCTTTTTTCCTTTGTCTGAGTTTTGCAACACCACCTACCTCCTTACCACAGGAGGCTGTTCCCTGGTGTCTGTTCTAGTTGCACCATTTGCTCCGCCGCTGTGATTCCCTGAGTGGTTCCTCTGCAGTCGTGTCTCAGTACATGGCCTCAGTGTCTCGGATGCTTCCAAACGATAAACTGAAAGTGCTTCCTAGCCTCTTTGTGACCCCGCTGCCTTCCCTCTTTTTCTTCCTGCTCCAGTTCAGCAAGGAGGCGGAGCTCTGGCCTTTACCACCGCCCAGCAGACCCTGCCGAGTGTTTTCTTTATCGCTGCAGAGCGACAACATGATGGCCCTCCTCTCCACCTGCTAACATACAGGTAAGCATACACACAGTTAAGTACGCAACCACTGAAACAGCAGCCAAACACACACAGAGGGCCTTCGTCAAACCTCCCCATGTATACTTCCACACTGCTACAAAGTGCCAACACAAACCAACAAAGTAATCAATAAAATCCTCAAATAACAGGTCTAAATCAAGCAGACCACCACAAAAGATTTCAAAAATCAGAGCAGACCTTTAGCCTTAATTCAAGGGACTGAACAAAAGTACTGCATCTACCCAAGAAATATTTACACACAGTTGGCTATTTTCAGGGGCTCAAGTGTAATCAAATGACAATCACTCATATTTGTTTATTTTTCTTCATAAATTAAGGTCTGGAGATAATTCCATGTGGCATTTGCATTCACAAGCTGTTGCTGTGGTCAAAGAAGTTCTCAATGCAAGTTATATAGATCATCTTTAGGCTGTGAAAATAAAGGTAACCCATCAAAGAGATAGAAGGGACATTAAGATCAACAGTTTGGTACATTCTGAAAAAAAAAAGTCCCTGGTGAGCTCAGCGGCACGAAAAGGCCTGAACAGCCACGGAAGACAACAGTTTACACAATGTTTACAAGAAGAAGAAAAGACACCAAAGCCCAAACACTTCATACATGTACTTACCTGTGTATCATGTGAGTGTAATGTGACCACACTGATCTCCACCCCTCTGTCGCTGCAGCTCTTCAGCATATGGACCACCTCACCATGTTTGGCCCACTTACAGTCCTTCCCATCCACCGCTACTATGTAGTCTCCTTCCCTCAGTCCTGCCTCCTGAACACCATGCAACAATTACACAACATGAACATTCACATCATTACTTCATCTTAATCACATGTTTTGATCACAATTCTTTTTCTTTTAATTTTCCAAAGAGAACCGATCACATTTTCAACTGCAAATTCTGCAATAAGCAGCCAAGCATGCAGGCCTGCAACATCTGCTCAAGTTTGTGGGTGATACTTTTGTTCTGGTGTGTCCTTCGTGCCCAGTAGCGGTTTGAAATTATGTGAATGAAAATGCGCTTATGCTGTTGACTTTGTGGCTGCGGCTGTGGTAGAGCGAGTCGTCTACTAATCGGAAGGTCAGTGGTTCGATTCCTGGCTCCCCTAGTCTGCATGCCGAAGTATCCTTGGGCAAGATACTGAACCCCACGTTGCCCCCGATGCATTCGTATTTATATATATATATATATATATATATATATATATATATATATATATATATATATATATATATATATACATATATATATATATATATACACACACACAC
>VUQI01063824.1:13541-30620 GCA_015106735.1 Paratilapia polleni
GAGCGAGTCGTCTACTAATCGGAAGGTCAGTGGTTCGATTCCTGGCTCCCCTAGTCTGCATGCCGAAGTATCCTTGGGCAAGATACTGAACCCCACGTTGCCCCCGATGCATTCATCGGAGTGTGAGTGTGTGTGAATGTTAGTAAGCACTTAAGTGTAGATAAAAGTGCTGTATGAGTGTATGTGTGACTGGGTGAATGTGGCCTGTAGTGTAAAGCGCTTTGAGTACACAGAAACTGAGTAGAAAAGCGCTATATAAGTACCAGTCCATTTACCATTTACCATTTACTTTAAGGCTGACAATAAATTTTGACTGAAAATGAAACTAATTTTTCAACATCACAAATGAATGACTGTTTTCTGCAGTTACAACTATTCACTGCAGTTGACAGAAAACAAGGTCTTTTTGCACAAAACACACTTCAGAAATGAAACAAACTACTAATCATTCCCTTTTGGGAGGATAAACGTTTAAAAAGACAAAAATGACTACAAGAGTACAAGAGAAGATTATTTTTTTTCCTTTTGACAGAATATTCTCCAAATGTGCAGAGTTTATTTTACCTCTGCACAGCCTCCAGGCACCACTCCGGCCACCAGGACAGGCGAGTCTCCTCTGAGTGTGAGCCCCAGTCCTCCCTCTCTCCTCTGCAGAGAGATCACACGCACCGGGCCCCAGCGAGCCCTCGCACAGAAAACTGACAGTGGACCCTGCAGCACAGGGAAGAGTCACCTTCAGCAGACACAGGTCTTTAACGGCTACCTAAACTGGGTAGATATCTCAAGTGTGCATTTCCTCCCTGGGGGACTTACCAGTCTCTGGAAGATATCAGTAACCTGGACTGTAGAGAAGTTAGGTGAAATGATATCTGGTTTCTGGTGGGTATGAGCTGTAGAAGAAGCAACAGTTAGTTACTGTCGTTTAATCAAAGAGGAAATATAGCTATTGGTTGTAATATTATAGATGACACTTACACTGTATCTCTGGGGCCTCTGCGGTTTCATCAAAGTCGTCCTCTCTGTCCAGCTCTGAGTATTTGTCCAGGGAGCGTTTGTGTGTGAGAGAGAGCACATCCTGCAGGATGTCCATCTTCCTCAGGATCTTACACAGACTGTGGACACGCATGGCTTCCTCGTGTCTGATTACAGCACGCCGCAGGTGGGCCTTACCTTTAAGTAAACAGAGATTTTTTTTTTTTTTTTTTAAAAAAGGTCTCAAAGAATCTGAATGTAATTATTCAAGTTCTAAACATGAGCTTTTTGGTTCATTTTCATGATGTTTGTACAAAGTAGCTCATAGCAGCTACCTGATGAACCAAACTTACCGAGCTTTCGTCTTTTTTCAGGATCTTGAAGAACCTGGCTGAGCGGTGGCCCTGCAGGAACGTTGGCATAGAACTGAAGGAAGGCCTTCTGGGCTTCTTCCTCCCCCTCCTCCCCTTCTGCAGACACTATGGAGCAAAACATAAAGCTGAAATTTGTGTAGGTACATGAATAAAGTTAGGATAATCTCTGGGGAAGTTTAATGGGTGAATCCTGAATGTGAGATAGAAATACATCAAAGTCATTCAAAAAACAGCTAGAAATTAAAAAAGAAAGTCAGTTTTCGTCTTCAAAATAAGAGTGATTTTGATGTCACATTTTAAAGAGGCAGCAGTTGATATGCTTGACATAGGACATAAGTGTGTCCTATGTGTGACAGAGGAGAACTTGAGGAAAGTTGATGATTTTGATACATTAGGTAATAACAGGATATTGGAATGCACTGTATGTAGAGAGAGAATTATAGCACAGGAAGGACAAGGTTTCACACCACTGGCCTGATCAAGTTTAACTTTTCTCACACCACCAAGAATATCAGTCTTCAGTAAAAACTGCTTAAACTACAAAGCCACAAAAACCTGACACATGCTGTGTAGCTGAGTAACAGCTAACTGGCTAAACGTCCCCTTGTTGGATATTAACTGTAGAATGTAAATTATACTTCTGTGTTGTGCTTTCACATGATTCACTAAACTATCTTTTGACATTATACAGTAATGTATAATCTGAAAATGGTCAGCTATGGCAGCTCATTAATTTTGAATGAATCAGCCAACCTTATCCACTCATGGCAGTAACTCCTACATGAAATAGTTTGCAATTTATCTGTTAGCAGGCAAGCTAAGGTTAGCTAATAATTGCCAGAAGAAAGACAGTTCAGGGTTGGCTTTGTTCCCCAAAACGAAACAATCCCTCCATGAATTGAATGGCCTTCTGAAAACTGTACTTTTTCCCTAATGATCAATTTCTTGTTTGGTCAGATGGGCTTCATTAGATAAAAGCTAGCTTTTTTCTGGTTAATCTTAGCTAACACTACCTTACCAGCTAACATGAACAACTCACTTTATACCAAATCTCTCAGGTAGCGCTGCTCACTGTTGACACTGGGGGTGGATAAGAGCCATTGAGGCAAAGCACTCAGGAGGAAGCAAAGCGTCACATCCTTTGGATTTTTAGAAAAATCTGTCCTGCATCCTTTACACAAGTCATCAAAGTTCAATTTCTCACCTCATGTAATTCAATGGATAAAGTCATATCTTACAGATAGAATAAAATGTGTTAGAGTGAATAATAAAATTTCATAAATGGTTAATAATAATGTCAAGGTTCAATTTTGGGTCCTTTGTTGTTCAGTTTGTACATTAATAATTTACCTGAATTTTGTCCACCTACTGTAACTTGCCAGATGTATGCTGATGATACGGTAATATATCTGCATGCTAAAACCAAGAAGCCGGCTGCTGAAGAACTGTCAGCTACAATGGTCAAGATAACAAACTAGCTATCAAATTCATTTTTACACCTTAATGTCAGTAAAACAGTGTGTATGTATTTTTTCAAGGTCTGCAAGTAGAGAGCCAGATCCAGATGTAATTGTAGGAGGGAGAAGACAGTTGTTGTTAAATATAAAAATTTAGGTATAACAATAGATTCATTCACATTTAAAACACAAGTCAAAAAAGTTGTGAATAGAGTCAAATTTGGTTTGGCAAATTTTAGGCATATTAGGAATAATTTAATGACTGAGGCCTCAAAAATGTATATCAATGCCATGATTATCTCTCATATGAACTATTGTCTCACTAGTTGGACACAGACAAGTTGGACCACATTACAATCAATAGAAAGACTCTATAAGCAGGCCTTGATTAGATAAAAAGCCAAATTCATATCATCATCGTAAAATTTTAACTAAATATGTTTTTTTAAATTGGGAAAATATGGTTAAATTTGCAGATATTTTACTTGTGTATAAAATTCTTCATGGTATGGCCCCCCCTCCTCTTAACGAGTTCATTAAACATAATCAAAATACATCTATATCTACCAGAGCACTTTCCAGAGGGGACTGTAAATTACCCTTCAGGAGAAGTACTTATGTATGAAACAGGATGGTGTGGACACAAGGAGGTGTAGACACACCCTGATTAATATATGATTTAATCTTATACTCACACATGTGGTCACAGAGTGCAACAGCAGCATAATAGTGGGAGAGAGCGCGGAAGTGTTCAGATTTGACCTGAACCATGGATGCCCATGAAAATGGCACATAGTCCTTCATCAAAGGCTGTGTCATGGTCTGCTGCACCAACAAGTAAACATCTGACACCTACAGAACACACATGCGTGTACAGGTAAACACAGGGCATCGAGAGCAACAACACAGGCAAACCACAGACGTGTTTACTCACCCGTGCAGCCTCCTGTGCCAGTCGGAGCTGGGAGGTAAAGTGTGTGTCCTGTGTGGTGAGTGTGATGCGCTCAAACACACACTCCTGTACCTGTGCAACCATGAGCCTGACCAGCATGGAGAGAGACGGACTGCTCATGTCCAGACTCGGAGCGTTAGAGAAATTCTCTTTAAGGTAATTAAATGCACCTAAACACAAAAAGGAAATTTTTATTCAAACAGAAAACACTGGATGAATTCAAACATTCTGCTATCAATACTTTATTGACAGCAGAATGTTAATATTAAGTGCACATAAAAAATAACTGAACAAAACTGTTAAATTTACAGAACTGACTACCTCAAATTGCTCAACAGTTGATTAAATATAGAAAAAAAATCAGTTATACTTATGTCAGTAAATAAGAGAAAACTGTTCAAGCAAGATTGACATGCAGATAACGTGAACAGGTTCAGCTGCTTTGTGTAAAACAATGTCTCGAGAATAAAGCATTCAGTTGTATGCTTTTGTCGTTTCAGTACCTGCAGCTCGCTGAAAAGCATCTATAGCTCGGTCTATGCCAGCTGTTACTGAGCGGTCCTGTCGTGCTCCGATCTGCGTGTACAGAGCTCCGATGTTGAACAGCACGCTTCCCTTCTCGAAGGCCAATGCACGCTGACACGATGGGACGCCGGTCAGAGAGTCATACCTGAGTGACAAATGAAGAATGATGAAGTCATTCATTACACTGCTGTCTTTGTATAAAAAGGGTAATGATAACTAAGTATGTTATCTACTGCAAACGTGAATGCCTTCAAAATAAAGCACTACACCTAATATACCACCACAGCAACAAATCATCAAAGAGGAGCCTGAAGGAAGTGGGGGACTTGAGGATTTCGCACTGTAAAATAATTTATGCTGCTTTGTGGTATTCTGCTTTTATGTTTTATATACAGTGTGTACACATTTTGTGTCATTAATGTATGGTTGCTGATCGGAAAAGAGGATCACAGATTTACAGCAGTCAGGAAAGTCTCTTGGAGCCATCTCACCAATTCAAAGAAATGTTCCTCAGTACAAGTTACAGGAAGGTGTAGTCACTTTCCCGAGGCCTGGAAGAAGACCTGAACTCTAACTTTCAATATAGAGGAAACCGGTTAAGATGGTCGGGAACAACCTGCCTACTATCACACAAGTTTTATATCACCATGGACTGAGATATGAGATAAAGACTGTTTGGCGACAATAACCAGAGGTATGTTTGGAGGAGGTGGGGCATTCAACTGGTACATGAAAGCTGCACCAGCTGTTAAGCATGGGGGTGGTAGCATCATGCCCCGGGGCTGTTTTGCTGCCACTGGAACTGGTACAGAATTCTCAGTATAAACTCAAGCCATTAGCTAGATGGTTAAGACACAACTTGGTCTTTCAACAGGACAATGACCCCAAACGCACATTAAAGTTGATTGCGGAATGGATAAACCAGAAATGGCCTTTTCAAGTCCTGAAACCGATTTTACCTAGTAGAGTGGTCAAATATCCAACTAGAATTATACCAGAAGCTTGTTGATGGCTACCACCATCATAGTCTGGTAAATCTGTAATTGCTAAGGGACATTTAACCAGATATTAGATGAGCAGCATGTATGTTTGGCCCTGTGTGTATAATCTGTGCTGTTTTATCTGCTACCTCATTAATTTTGTGGAATCACTAATCAAAATTCCAGTTAATCAAAATTAATATGTCTTCCTGTTATAGAACAGGGGAAAATCAATAACTAAACTTAGCTCAGGCTAGCTGCAGCTACCTCACTATATATTGCTTAATACAACCCCCTGATTTAAACTGTGCACGCAGCGGTTTTCCTCTGGCAGAGAGAGCAGCAGTAAGACACCAGCATGCAGTAACTACACAGTTAAAGTGCACATTTAAAAAGCTGTTCCGTTACACATTACAATTTTATTGCATATTGTAGTATATTGTAAAAAACATGTCAGTAGTTATAGTAACCCACTGTATTTGAATAGAACAGTGCTCATATCATACCAGTGGAAGTGAACGCCCAGATTCCTTTGCAGAGGGAAGAACCGTTGGTCCACGTAGTACAGCTGGTTGTAGTACTCCATCAGTAGCTCCAGACCGGCCTGGTTTCGACTGGGTGTACGCATGGCCTGATCGAATCACCAACACACTCGATGTTAATACTTATCTGATATCGGGACAGACAGCCTCAAAGGGACATCAAGTTTTAAGTAAATCACTTCTTCTCATTCCACTGTTTGTTCTACCTGTTGGGAGGTATACTCTGAGTTTCTACATCCAGCTTCCTAAAAACAGATCTAGGTCTCTGAACGAGTAGAATGTTTGTTTTGGATCAAACTGCACTGGTGCATTTATTAACCTGTCTGAGCTCCATAAGCTCTTTGATCTCCTTGTCATAGAGACAGCTGTCCTCTCCGTAGTGCTCACAGATGAAGTCCTGTGAGGCCAGACAGAGACATGGTGATAAATCGCCAACACATGTGCACATGTGAAATATAAGCACAAAAACACTGTTATTTCATCAAACTACCTATGTGTATCAAATGTTTGTCTGTTATGCCACTATTTACTTCATAAAAGGAGTGATGAAAACAAGTCAGGCCAATTGATGTAAACTAGCATAAAAATGGAAACACCACTTCTAAAATGAGGCTAAAAAGGTTCATTCAGCAGTTTTTGTTAGGATGTTTTTGGTGTAATATTGTTTCACTCAGACCCAACAATTTTTCTTGAAAAAAAAAAAGAGAAACTGGATAAATAAAGTGAATGAGGTGAAAGATGGATAGACAGATGCTGACTTCACCTTGAGAAAAACAGTGAAGTCCACCTCTTTGGTTTCTTTTAAGCCAAGCGGGATCATTGGAACATTGATAGCCTCGCTGCAAAAAGAAATAAACACATGTAGTGCAGGTTTCAGCAGTGATCATGTTGCTGCTGTCATCTGCCTGTTTTCAGACCCAGTACGCACTCTTCTCTGTGCTTCATCCCGCTAATGAGCAAAGCTAAAGCTAAGCATTAAGCCTGTCACCCCCCACAGTCACCTACTCCCATTCACAATAACCACAAACGTGCACACACACACACTACTGGGTCATTAACAACACTCTAATCAGGGAAGTTTTTGACGCGGGGCTATGGAGGCAAAAATCTTATGGCTGTGACAGACTGCCTGCACAAGTTTGGATCTCTACACGTGTGGATGTTTTTTTTCTCTAGTCTCTTAACATAAATGTGACTGAAACCTAAGTTAACTTAAACCCAGTCTTAGTGTAGAAAAATATAAAAAAAACTAAACTGGTCCTCACAGCTATCTTAATACAAGAAGTCATACATCCAGTGCCAGTGTCACTACATAAATATAATGTATGCTTGTTTTTGCCAATTATAATGCTCATTAGTCTAACAAGTGTGGCCTGGAATGGATGGGACAAATATGCATGCATTCATGCATGTCAGAGCTGTGTACCTGTCTGTCTGATAGACCTCCATGCTGCTGTTAAGTTCTTCCAGCTCCTCTTTGAGCAGCTGCAGATTGGAGTTGACGAAGCTGAGCTCTAGAGCTACCGTCTCCTTTACCTTGTTGTTGGTTGTTGCCCTGCAGAATAAAACACAAACAGATTCAGGGTTTTTTTCGGCTCCAAATGGGCCTTTGCAGGCCTTCTAAAAACAGTACTTGGACTGGCTCCTAATCTGCTTTGTTGCACAGCCCAGCATCACAACTAAAACAAGAAAGCTAAAAACTGACTCGCCAGTTTCACTGAGCATTAGTGGATGTAGTAAGGCTTTCTGAGAACACAAATTCAGTATGAGGTGAATACACAAAAAGCCTCTCTTTAATTTATGCAGCTATTTCTCCACCTTCTCCTCCATCATTCACTGTTCATTCAGTCTCTCCACTTCACCTCCAAAGATGGGGGGAGGGTTGATGAGTAAGGCCAGCTCACACTGCTGAGTCCACACCTACACAATGTTCCTGGAAATCTGAGCTATCACTAGGTTATTATGGTGACTGATAATATGCACTTGTTTAGAAAAGTGGTAGAGGAATTCCCCCATTATATTTCACTGTCTCAATAATAAGGCATGACTGTAGTGTTTCTAAAGCACAATCAAAACATATAAGAACAAGACTACAAATGAGACAGGCTTAGGTTTGGCACTGACAAGATAAAGGAAACACATGGTACTGAACAGAACACAAGACAGTTGAGATTTTGCACATTAAGTCATGAAGACTTCCATCCATGAAAAGGAGAAAAGATGCACCAAAAGGGGCACCATATCAAATCCACAGAAATGTTGAAGATACGGTTGAGTTTAGGTGAACAGTTCACCTCCAAAATCAAATTTACTTAACTTTCCTCTGGCTATCCATCTAGATTATGTTAGTGTGAGTTCTGGTGTCAGATTTGGAGATGTTTTCTACAGAACTGTCTGCCTTTTTGTGAATGCAATGGAACCAGATGCCTTGAGGTGCTTAAAGTACCAAAATCATTTGAAAAACTCAGCAGCAATGCCTCTTTCCAGAAAACGTGACCTCATTACTCAAGAAAATCTACAAACCTTAATGTGAGCCATTTCATCTAGGAACTATTTTCTTTATACATCTACATCCACCAAACAAAAGACGCATGTGTCTAGCTAACATTACAGCTCAAGTGAGGGAAGACAAAATGAATGCTTTCATGCAGTTACCAGTTGGGAGTGCAGAACTGAGGAATATATTGGATTAATTTTTTTTCTGTTTCCCACATTCATGACAATCAGTGATGCATTTGTTTCTTTTTTGTCGAAAAGTCCAAAACACTCCAGAAGATCATTTAACCACAACAGTGCAAACAAAAATGACAACTGATCATTAAAAAAAGCTAAAGAGGCTTATGTTATGGTGTTTATCATGAAACAGCACTTCATCTTCTGTTTTATATACTTGTTAACAGAATATCTTTGGACTGCAATCAGACATAAGAAGTGATTAGAAGACATCACTTTGAACTTGAAATATGTGGGGCTCTTCTTCCATGTGATCCTTTAACACATGATCAAACTCAGCTCAAACACTCAACTGCTGCTCGCTTTTGAGCTCTTCTTAAATAAAGTTAATCTTTCCAGTTAGACCACTTTAGCTTCTCTTCATCTGTCACTCCCTCTCCCAGTCTCTTTCTCTCTCTCTCTCTCACACACACACACACATGCCTACATGTAGGATCAAGCCAGGACCAATCTGATTAGTCAGCATTAAACAGGCTGCCAAATATCCCCTTCACACACATCCACTTACACGCACAACATGCCGCAGCTTTGGAGGGGAAACAACTGTTTCTTGCTCATGACATGAAGAATCAGAAAAGTTTAGCAGTTAGAAGTTTGTTTTCTTCAGTTTAATATTTCTGTAACCAAAGTAAATGGCATGAAGACCGCAATTAAACTGGTTTACTGTTTCTCAGCTGAGTTCCCACATACAGCCCAAAACATGATGTCTTCATTAGCCAATCACAAACCCTGATGAGTGACAACCCCTCACTTATCTGTGATTAGCATATTGAACGCCCCCCCAAACACACACACACACGACCCAGTTCCACAACAGTTTCACAGGGAGTGAAGCAAAAATGAAAGCTACACATTGTGTGTGTGTGTATTTCATTTGACCGGAAAGGGGGAGGACTGTAGATAAAAAAAAAAAAGGTCTGACAGTGCCAGACAAATAAGTGGGGGATGAGCACCTCGACAGAGCGCCGCTGGGAATTTCTGCATGGGAACAGGACGGGGGTGCACACAAAGCCAGCTGATTACAGGCCAGCAGGCTGCGTGGGGGTCCTCTTTGTCTCTGTGACCGTGCGTCCCAATAGAAGGGGCGGGAGTGCTTGTTTTATTTCCACTAAACTGAGTCATCAGCTTTCAGGTTAACAGCCTGACTCAGGTCAAAAATTGAGCTAGGGAGAGATTCAATGGACATATTAAAAAAATAACAACCTGTTACACAGTAATTAGTTTAATAACTGATTAATAATTTAAAACACTTAGAAAACAAAATAGCAACATTCACTGCAGTGAAGCCACTCAAATATGAGAATTTGCCATTTTTCTCTTTTTTTTTTTGCTGTGGGATGAATCTAATCAGAGTTTTAAAGATCATTCAGATCAGTTTTCTTGTTTCCCTAAGCAGCAGTCCAAGATATTCAGTTTACCATCACTCAGAAATGTGGTAAATAATCACATTTAAGTTACAACATAATGTTTTATTCAAAAATGATGATAATTTGATCAACAAAAGAGTCGTCGTTTAATCTCATATCAGCTGTGGTTTTATACACTAACCTAAACTTTTTTGGGGTTTTGGAACATCAAAATTACAGAATAAAATAACAGACAGTACACAGCAAAAAAAAAAAAAGAACCTTTTTGTAGGCCTGCCATCTATCATCCACCCATCCTTGAGAAAGATCTTTGTAAACTTAATTAGTTGTAGCCAAACAAGCCCTGGGATAATAGTGAGTCTGTCTTAAATTAAAGACACTGCTGTTTTGATCTTATTAGATTCTGATGCGGCACCACTAAAGAGGCAGAAAAGAGCTCCTTGCTTTAATTAAGTGGCTCCTCCTCCTCCTGGTGCTGCTGCTATTCCCAAGTTGAATGTGAGTGTTGGAGCAGCAGCATATCCCCTGTGATTTTCATAGACTTTTGCACAGTGGGCTACTCATGCTATAAACATTCTCAAAACTACCACAGCAAAAGTTTAGAGAAAATGTATCACATAATATATTGAATGTATACTTTGAGGCTCTGCATTCATTTCTCTCTGAGCGGGTAACAACATGTTGAGAATGAGTTCAGGAGACAGAAAGAGGGGAAGAGAGAAATGAAGAGGATAAGATGATGCTAATGTTCTCAGAGAGAACACTTTGATGCTGTGCCACCATTTCATTTTTACCTTCCCCCACCTTCCTCACCAGTAAAACTCTCGTGTGCTGTGTGAATGACAACTGGCTGACTTGAGACACAAAGCCAGCACTGCTCCACAAGTTGAGTGATTAGCCTCAGTGGTGCTCATGCTGCCAAAGTATGCAGTGTTCACTTACTGCTTTGTATTAAAAACTATCAATACAAAAAAGAAAAAAAAAAGAGTAAAGTGAAACAAAAATTTGCACAACAGGGTTAGAGAAGTACAAGCATAAGCAAGTACAAGCACATAAACACTGATGTTCACGCACAGCGAACACAAACAGAGCCATAAAACTGGGTGGTGCTGGTGTGTGTGTCTCTTTAGCAGAGGAGTGATCTCTGACCTTTTCCCATCACCGGACTGAACCACAAATGTGACAGAGCCAACAAGTCCACAAAGAGCAGCCAACAGATGACACCTGAATAGCACTTCTTACTAAATCGTAGTGGAAAACCTGATCTGTGAAGAGTGCAAACACTCCATCACATTTGAAGCCACTGATAACAATAAAGCGTCACCAAACACACTGCTTCACAAGTGTTTATTCGCAGTTTGGAAAAACAGCCCAACACTACAGCATAATGTCACTTATTTCCAAAAGGATTTTACATCTTTTCATTAAAGAGTTGACACTGTGGTACTGGCTCAGTAACGTGGGGTTGCACCTTATTTTCAACATGTTGCAAGCAGAAAAAATGCCTCAATGCCACAATTAAACATAGCAGGCCTCACTAGCCTGCAGTCATTTTTTTAATGTTCAAAAGCAGTTACCTAGTCCTTAGCAAACTAATCTGACATTGTATGTGAGCAATGTTATGCAAAGGACAAATTTAAAACTGAGTTTAGCTATTAAGGACACGTGTTACGTACCATCACATCAGGAAAAAAAAAAAACACAATGTGCAAACAGCGGCAGGGGTCTGATCCATCCCAGTGGCTCACCTGAACAGGTTCTCTGCTCCGGCTCTCATGCGCATCTCCTTGTTGATCTGCTGATTGATGCGAGCCCGTCGATGCTGCAGCTTACTGCGCTGAGTCTGAGCCAAAGGATCACAGCCCTGCAGATGAAATAAAGAAATAGACAAGGTAAAAGAACTGATGGATGACAGACTACAGTAGCTGCCTTTCCCACAGAAGCTGCCTTTCCACAGAATTAGACTATTTTAATTAATGTATGCAAGAAAACACACCCTTCTTCAAATAATTATAATACCGTATGTAATAGGGGTGTAAGGATTATGAAACTAAGACCAAAATCACCACACAAGCATCTACACACTTCATGACAAATAAATAACAGAGCACTATAATCAGCTGTCTCTTCAGTGAGTCTCTCATCCAGAGGGTGGAATCCAAACTGCAGCTTATAGTCCTTGCTGCAGTACCTGAACCAGCTCTCCACCTGCTGCAGGTTCTTGGCAGAGTGGCCCTCAGGCTCACAGTGGACCTCCATAGCACAACAAAGACTGCAGACATCAGCTTCAAACCACAACAGTGGAGATGGAGTCCAGTGGATGAGAGACTCAAGCAGCTGAATGGTATCAAAGACAGGCACAACAGAAACCTGGCAAGCAAGTCAGCCTGTAGAGGAACACAAGACGGGACGGGCCAGTGCTAATTGGTGAGCACAATGTCAACTTCCACTAGTATATCACTATTTGAGTATTGGAACTGTTCTCTCAGATGGAAAACTGTTGATATACCTGGGTGGCTCACCCAAGTAAAGTCTATGTGTGAGAGACACTGGAGACTGGAGAGGAACCTGAATGATATCAAGCAGTAGGGAAACACAACATGGGAAGGACCAGGGCCAACTGGTTAGCAGTTAATGGATTTCAAAAACAGGAGCAAGGGGACATCCTACCAGTAAATCGATCATAGAAAGTTTGACAAAACTAAAAGTTAAAAAAAAATAAATAAATCTACAGTGGGCTGCCATACTTTGGTAGCTGTTAATATACCTTGGCAGCCTGCCTAAGAAAACACAGAGTAGAGTAGAAAAGATCACATATAACTGTGTATGGCTTCATGCTGTGTGAGCTGAGTAAGAAGTACTGGAAGCAGCTGGCAGACTTACAGCCAGCTAACTAATGTTTTCCCTGTGGAAATTCTCATGTACAAAAGCAAAAGATAAAGAAAGATAAAGCGCCTTGAGGTGACTATTGTTGTGAATTGGTGCTATATAAATAAAATTGAATTGAATTGAATTGAAAGAGAAACTGTCAAATATGGAGCCACAAGAGTTAGAATAAGATTAGATATGTGATAGGTAACTCTCAAACAGATACTGTGACACAGTGGGAAATTACTTTGTGTAGTCCAGGTATTAAATTTCCTAAACTTTTTAATGTGTAATTTCAAAGCATTTTGACAAACAGCAATCGATGCGGTAGTCAAAATGCTAAAGTACAAAATCAAACAGGCATTTATCATCTTAATTTTACTAAATGTTCCAACTTAAGTCACAAAGTTAAGCCTTCCTGTTGGGATCTCACATCATTAAGCCCAGTTTTTATCATTAGTAAACCATGGTATGTTATTAGTGTCAGTGGAGAGCAGCCTGGAAGGCTTACGTCAGACCAAAAAGTCAGCATAAGACAGTATGTCAGAGATGATGGATGTGTCAACATGTGAAGAGCATTGTGGCTCCTTAAAATGATAATAATTTGCCATAATAGAGCAGAAGGCGAATCATCTCCCAGAAGGTTAAGAGCTTTAATAGGACCTAGTAATAAGGGAGAGTTGTGTGTGTCTGAACAGCCTTTTAAATCTCGCTTCAACACAGGCAATTTGCTCACAACACTGGATGAGCTCCCTCACAGCTGACTGTTAAATATGTGCTCACTAAAACCAGCCATGTGTCATACAGTGCAGCACACTTTCACACTCAGAGGTAACAGATGTACAGTTACATGACAGATGGAGCAGTTGTACTGTAAACATACTGAATATTCCCTTCCCTTATCGCTATTGCTCCTTTCATCACCTTCTCTATCCCTCTCCCAGGAACTTCCACAGTATATGGAAGTTTCTTATTTTCTCACACGTTCTCTCTCTTTCTTTTTATCTTTCTTGAAAAGAAAGTAAAGGGGTTTGTTTAGCATGCGCACGTCAGGTAATCCTCCAATGCCTGTATGGATTAGACTTCTGGCTGATCTCCCACCTCTCTTCTACCATCAGCAAGGCAGGAGGATGGAGGCAACTCGACAGCTGTGCGCTCTAAAAGCCTGATTCCAAAACCTTCAATGTCCAGGTGACTTTCTCTAACCCTTCATCTCACAAGGTCCTTCCACCAAATATATCGGTATTTACCAGCTGCAAAAAGCCGAGAGCATGTCTGTAACATCCCCTCTCCAAAGCAGTTTTGTTCGTCCCTTACACGGCTTCAAAGTATAAGCTGTGCCTCACCGCTGCAACCAACACATTTCAAAAGGTGCAACTTTTACTCTGAAGGCGAACGTTCTCCGTTTTGCATCACACTTTTCTTAGTTTCACTATCGCTTGGTGAGTAGTTTGGGAATGTTTGCAGACAAGTCTATGTCTTCCATGTGAACTAACAGCGACAGCGGCAACCAGCTAGCGACCAAAGCAATTGGGGGGAGGTTTTCGGTGCAGCTCTGCATCCCTCTTTGTGACCAATTTAACTACAGTGTAACTACTATAACCAGTGTAACTACACATCGCCGCTGATGCAGGTACAGGTATAAATGCTGGCAGCAGCATCAGCCACTTACGTTGTAGGCTCTACATAGATTAACCACATAAGCATAAATTAAGCATCACACGGAGACTAGAGCAAAAGAACTCGGTGAATAACATGATTACATGTTTTATTTTTCATTTTTTTTATCTTGGTCCTGTTGTCATTTATTATTTTACTGGTAAAAACAAACAAAAAAAAAAAACAATTCAGTAATTTTCATTCATTCTACATTCTAGGATTTATTTATTTGTTAGATTGTGTTTTACAAAGTCAGGAAAGCAAAGTTTCAGTAAAGCCGCATTAAAAATGACCGCAAATCTCTTCCACACAGTGACCATTACATCTTATTAATTGAACACTGGCACCAGATCAGTACTCGGTATCTACCGACGCCCAAAGCTAAGGTGTGTGTATGGTATAGAGTTGGATCGGTTCAGCCCTCCTCTATTGTATTACTATGTCAAAACTCTTTTTACCAATAATGTAGGTATATGACCACATTACTGTTATTATTACTGCTGCTAATTTTCTATGTTGACAGGTGAGACTAAGCTTCCAGTCTCACCTGTCAACATAGTTTATATTTACAAGCTTATATTTGCCAGTTAAGACATGATTATCTCTGAGGTTGAGTTTTCGTGTTTTTGTTGTTGTTGTTTGTTTCTTTGTTTGTTTGTTTTTTTGTTACTGGCCCAAATAATCCCCAAGTGAAGCCACACACAGCTTCATCATCTGGACTATTTTCTTGTTTATAATGTACTTTGGGATAAATTCCACAGTCTGTTATTACCTTGTTTACCGTTTTATTGAAGAACATAAAAACCATTTTCAAAGACTTTGTTCAAGTTGAAATGAGTGTGTGAGTGTGGCTGTCTCACCTTTCGGATGCTCCCACCGTGGCTGCCGTCTGTGGGTAACGTTAAGGGGATATCGTCGTCGTCCGACGCACCGTCTGACAGGGACACCTCAAACTCTCTGTGAAGATTAATGCCAGCATTTTATTTCACTCACACACGTTTAGACTCACTTCTCATACACCGCCGGGCACTTTTAACACGATTCTGAGCTTTAAGCACCATTCAAAAAAAGAAAAAAAAAAGTAGCTTTCAGGCCAACAACAATAAAGTAGAAAACACCGCGCTAAGTTCGCAAACTTGCCTTATCGCTTGTTCCTCCATCGTCAAGCAACAACACCGGCGGCCAAAAAGTCTCTACATCTTTTCCAGCACTTTCGGAATTTCCAAGTTAGCGCACAACTCCTAAAAGCAGCCAGCAGTAGATAAACCTTTTTCTCCTAAAGACAGCTCAGCTTCTGCTCTATCATATCGCCTCCTTCGCTCGATTTTTTCTCACTTGTGTGCAGCTGCACGAGCTTACTCATGGGGGCGGGCCGCGAATGTAGAATGTAGCCTATCATGCTGCACCTTCTAAGAGCGACGGGAGATTAAACAAATCAGATGGAGGGTTGGGACAGACCGACAGCTCGATCTGACCAATTGCAAGTCGCTCGTGGCGTCCCCCATGCTCCGCGGGCTGTTGCTATGGTAATGCCAGGGCTGTGGCTTGTGTGGGGGCCTAGAAAAGATTATAGAAGCTCCGCCTCAACCTGGGACTGAAAACAAACTTCTATATTAGATCATTGTCTGTCTTCTGCTTTTGTCATGTCTTTTTGCTTACGTTTTTACCAGTATTTTAATATTTCTCTTAACTGAATGAAATGAATGTAACATTCATCGATAAAGAGGCTATAATAAAAATGGATTGTTATTATTACTAATAGAGTAAGAAACAGTTTTAGCGTATAGGTGATTGTGGGGAGTTTATTTTATTTTTTTTAAATCTTTGTATGTGAAATCTGTATCTGAAGAAGCTACTGCAGCTGTCAGAAAAGTAGTGGGTTAAAAACTTTAATATTTGCATATAACAAAAGGCTCGGAAGGTCGCAACATAAAGGAAGGGCACAACACAACAAGGATGATTTAGATACAACAAGAAGGCAAAGACAAAAGAAAAAATATAACTAGAAAAAGAGTGTAGGGCCAGAGACAGGGCAGAGGAACAACATTAGAATCCAGCCCAAATCTTCAGAGCCTGTTCACACTAGATTTTCAAATGCATCTTGGATCACAAGTGTGACCTCACAAGACAAATCACGTTTACATCTGTGTCTGTGGTCTCCAAGGTGTGGTGATGCATTGCCTTTCATTCGCTAAAATCTCAAATGCTTTAGCCTGCATACTGTTCAAAAGACTGACTTAGAAAAGTGAAGCCAATGCAAAAGTGCCTTAAACATGCATTCCTTCTAATGGCCAACAGGGGGCAAATCCTCCGTCTGTATTAATGTCTATAGGGAATAATGTCTCTGACCTCGTTCAGTACTTTCCTAATGGGTTTATGGTCTCAAGCGGTCTCTAGTTTAGCCCTGTGCTGCAGAGGGCTGCCTTAATACGACAGAAAGTTTTCTTAAGCCCCTTATCCAGTTAATGTCTTTTGAAAAGATTGCAACCCTACCAAAATGATCAAAACAGTATCAAAGAACAGGCATATTCAGAAATTTAGCTTTTCTTACGTTATCCTTGTTATCCTTGTGTTTGAATGTTATCACATATAATTACATGTATCTGCAAAATATAGACTCTAAATATGATTGTATTTTTATTATTATTTT
>VUQI01063825.1:7335-19930 GCA_015106735.1 Paratilapia polleni
CCTGAATCTACAAAAAATGCCAAACCAACAAGGTGATTCCCAAAGAGCTGTTAGCTAAAAATTGGGTTATCTCGGCATGGTATGCAGTGTTTGAGATTAAACTAAATTAAATTTCCTCAAATTTAAAAAAATTGAGGAAACTGGACAAGTGGAGGACAAAATAAGTGTCAGGCCTAAAACACTATCTACAGCAGATGAACAGTATCTGAAAGCCATGTCCTTCATAAATAGGAAAAAATCCAGCAAAGACCTGACACAGGACCTGAGAGATGCATCTGACCCTACAGTTGATCCATCTACTGTTCACTGAAGCCTCATCAGAAATGGTCCCAGTGGAAGGGTGGCTGTCAATAAGCTATTCTTAAGGTAGGGAAACGGCTGAGGTATGCCAAATTACACAAGAACTGGACTGAACATCAGTGGCAACAGGTCTTATGGAGTGATGAATCCAGATTTGAAATTTTTGGTTCAAATCGTCATCAGTATGTATGGAGGAGGTCAGGAGAGAGGTACAACAGTGAGTGTCTACTGGACTGAAATCCAGTAGACACACATCTGTAAAACATGGTGGAGGAGAATGTTCCCACTGGAGAAGCCTGGAGAACTATTCTTGAAGGCTACATAAAGAAATTACAAGAAAGCTGCATAAGAGAGCTCAGGCTGTGTTGAAGAATAAAGGTGGTCATACCAAATGTTGACTTTCAAGCTTGTTAGAATTGTACAAACTCTGTTTTGCCTTTTGTCCCCCATTTCCATGTGTGTTTGCACATGTTTTAATAAATCGCTGTACCTATTTACCTTTTTCGTAGCAAAATATAAAGAAATGAGGGGTGGCTCAAGACTTTTGCACAGTACTATATATAAAATAAATATATGTATATTCACTTTAGGCACTTTAAGTATGCTTTGTTGCAAAAACTTTTGTTCAATACAAAATAACTTCAGTATCTTAAGCAGTGCCACTGTTTACATAATAATAGAGCATAGGGCTGCACATGAGCCTGAAAAATTGTAACCATCATCCCAATACCAGGATGGTGATGCCCAAAAAGCCAGATCTTCCTCCCTTCTCGCTGGTTCCATGTGAAGAACAGAAGGTTTATTAGTCACTCGACACAAAAAGGCATGTAGACAAACTGTTTTTCAACACTGGTTTTCTTCATAGCATCTATTTTCTAATAAAAATATTCTCAGTTCCTATGCTCCCCACCCTGTGACACCCCATTTAAAAAATCCTTGAAACACCCCTGAGGGAGCTTGAAGAACAAGAGCGGGGGGTCAAGTTGTGACTTGGAAACGCAGTGAGAGGAGAGCTACAAACGCTGGCACGGCTTTACGTAAAGCTACATCAGACTATTCTACTATACTGTACTAAATCTGTATCTCTTTTGAAATGATGTCAATATATTTTAGAAATATATATCATATAACATGTCACCCAGGCCTACAGTGCAGTCACTGTTTCCCTGTTAAAGCACAGCACCTGATTTAGTGGCAGATGGCAGTGAGGCATGATGTCCTACATTTAGCAGCATCATCTCATTCACACCTGAACAAGTGATTGAATGGATTTCCAAAATGCACCTGCTGGAGGGACAGACAGAAACGGGGCCATCACATAGGCTTGTGATTAAAGCCGGCAGCTCCTGCATGCTTTGCACCAACCTGTTGTTGACTGGTTGAATGTCACGGTCACAGTGTTGACATGCTGCTGTGTAAGTCAGGATTGTTTTGGCTGTTTTTTCTGTTCTTCTAATTGGATTGAGGTCATTCATTCCAGCTGGACAAATCTGTGTTCACCGCCCTCTCTTTCCTTCTCCCCCGCCACCACATTGTTTCAGTTTTTGTCACAGTGATAATAGGTTAAAACAGCTGTACACGCTGACAGTCCCTTGGCGCCATCCCAAAGCATTCTGGGACAAAATTATTTTTTGCAAGACCCATTTTTTCGCAGAGGAACGTGAATGACGGGGACTGGCACACGCAGTTGATATTCATGTTTTATTGAATTGCAACAATGAATAATTGAGCGTCTGTGTGTCCCCGCAGGGCCTCTGTTTTGGCGGCGCACAAAGCAATGTGGAGGAAATAAAGATCCTGATACGCTGAAAACCAGAGGTATGATTCTTCACACTCCACTGGACATTTGTAAGCTGACACAAACACACTTGTGGATGAACTCAGCCATGTTTACTCTCTCTCTCTCACACACACACATACATACACACACATACACACCACCATGTGAAAATAACCTCATAGCAGATGGCCTGACTACAAAACCTGCCTATTCTGGAGGATTTTCCTTGAATGGATGTGGGTCATAAGGATGGCAGAGCAAGCACACACACATACATTAAAGCACATGCACACAGAGCGGAGATTGTTTGCCACGGGCCAACCTGCTGTCCCAAGTAGACGCTCATACCTATGGTGCATTAGCTTGGACTGTGCAACATAATAGGAGACTACAGTAAATGTCACCTTGTGTAGCTTTTCCCAGCAGAGCGGTACGTCATTGATGTCGTTACAAGTCTGACCCGCAGGTCAGCAGATGCCACCAGCTAAAAGCTAAAGTGTTGCATTCCTTCATGACCTCCATTTTTGCTGCTGCCACCTTTAATCCGCAGTGCAGCTCTAAGGTCGACCTGTAACATTCCAGCGGGAGTTAAGGTGAGGTCAGCCAGTGCACACTGCAACCCCTCCTCAGCTCTGACACAACAGCCCTGTGTGTGTGTGTGTGTTTTCTCCTTATCCCATGCTGCATATATCTGGGGTAAAACTGCAGCAGATAAAACATTATTGCCTAATCCGAGTATCCCTGCTAGGTTAGATTGGAAGATGACGGCACCGATGTCAGATTAGTTTTCGACAGCCAGGAGCAGCACAGTGTTCTTCGCCTTCTTCTTTGAGTCCACAGTGCACTTCATTCCAAGAACACTATGTGAAGTTTTTTTTTTTTAAATGAACACAGTGTTGCATCAAGAGAAATGCACTTTGTCCCTACATGTGGGTTTTGTGAAGGAGGGCTGATAAATAACAGTGTGGGAATGGTAGAAAGCACTGAGAAGAGAGCCCCCATCATGTATGACAGTGTTAGAAAGGAGCATAACTGACATTTTACTCTTCTTTTGATCTTTTTTTGATCTTGTACTGTAATTGCCTGAGGCTAAAACCTACTTAACAGAGCTGAGTCGGAGGGCATTTACACTCTTAGAAAATAAAGTACCTTATTGTACCTTTAGGGGTACAAAGGCATGTCACTGGAGTGGTGTTGTACCCTTGACCAGTCTTGAATCTCTGGTGACAGTTTTAATGTTTTTTTAAAATTTGTATCTTTTTCCTTAATTATTATTCTTTCATACACTTGGAATCAAACTGGCATTTGTATGCAGCACTATGCCACTGTTATACAAGACAGATACAGAATAAAACTTGTCAGAATTTATTAAATGCTTTTCATTTAACATAAACACTAAAACCTTGAAATTTAAGAGTAATATTAATTTTTTACCTGATTTGTTTTTGTATTTGGCCAAACACAGACTGTGTCCTGATACTGGCTCTTGAAATGTAGAAAAAACAGTGTAAATATGTACCATTAAAATGCTTGGGATGTTTTTGGCCCTCCAAAAGGTACACATAGATTACTTTGACGTCCAGTAATTAGCCCTATGTGTTACGTTTGTATAGACCGTTCCTGTAGGGACTGGAATTGACTTTAATGTACCCTTGTTTTTGAGAGTGTACCATTTACTTCACCAGATCGGGATGCCTACTTTGATTACAAAAGTCTGTTAAGTCAAGGGTAGGATGTTGCTTAATTTCTTGTCTTGTGAGTTTTTAGAAACTTTATTTTTTATGTTTTGAACAGTTGAATAGGTCTCTTTAGCTCTGGAGGTCCAAAGGTTAGAACAGTCCCTTAATTATGAATTTATAAGACATTTTCTTTGGATATTTGGCAGTTACAAGATGAGAGCATGAAGAGAGAAGAAAGAAATAAGAACTGGCACACGACAAACGTCTTCTGCAGCATTCAAACCAGCGATGTGCCTTAAAGGACCATTCTGGTTTATTTCAGCCTGCCTTATTTCACATTAATGGCTTTTGTGAGTTTATGGGTCATCCTAACTTTTCACTGTCTACTTAATGCTAGACTTGGCAACTTTTCATACATGTTTAGTGACAAATCTAGCAACTTTTGGACATTCGCTAGTGCTATTCTGCAAGTGTCACGTTGAATATTAACTGTTGATTATTTCTGCAGCTCTGGTGCCCAAAAAATTGCTTGGGACACCCCAAGCAAACACAGAAATTAGCCCACAGCTATTTTACTAACTGCATTAGCAATCTCTATACAGGGATACTTTCCTGCTGACCATATCTTATCCTATTCCTCTCCTCACATGCGTTTGTATGAGGCTGACTTTGTGCAAATTCAAGGGCTAAAAATAGTGGATGACCCTGTAGAACATTAAGAAGAAGAAGTCATTTCATCTCGATGGAAACTTATCTGCAGCCTTACAGAGCTAAATAAACTGTTGGACTGCTTGTTCTGCACTTTATCTTACTTTGGAGTTGTAACACCAAGAGTTTGATCTCAGCAGAATCTAATTTTCTTTTATGTTTGTCTGTTCACTGATGGTCTGACCACACTAGTATGGTTTATAAACAACAACTTTCACTGTGTCAACCCCACACATGGCTAAGTGTTTCACCGGTGGAAAAAGAAGATGTCTTTGTGTTTCTGGAAACTCAGTTACATTACGCTCTGGTGTCAAATCAGAACAACAGACAGCAGTACCCTTTTTTTTTTAACTTCAATATAGTTTTTTCAAGCTGTTTTATATGTGTAAAAATGGTTAATGATTCAGATTCAGATATCTTTATTGATCCCAAAGAAGGGCAATTCAATTGTATGTACACACATAAATAAATAGATACAATAACAATGACGTCTCTAAAAATGAACAATCATAAAAAGAAATTAATCTAAATGACCCCTGTTACAGTTAAGTGATCTTATAGCCAAGGGAATGAAGGAACAGTAGGCTAATAAGATTAAATAACTAAATCAATTTAGTTAATGGTTGTAGTTTTTGTGTAAAAGCTTATCAAACCAAATGTCTGGTGCTGGTTATTGAATGAGTGGAAAGTCAGATTTGACAAAGTATTTTTTTCATCTTCTATAGACGTTCAGAGGCTGTATCAATGGCCCATCTGTGCTGAATGTTAAAAATTAGCGGCATGTTTTTAGTTTTCTGGACAATTTCTATGAAGTCAACAACCTCCTGTTTTTGACCTATTTTAGAATCAAAGAGATGTCCATGTCTGCACTGATCCAGGACGTTTGACTCTGTAGCTTCCTCCTCTTGAACGTGATCGGGGTTTCCAGCAATCAGGAGCCAGCCTGCTGACAAAGGAGACACATTGTAACAAAAAAAAAAAAATACAGAAGAGCAACAGAGAAGCAGCTATAAATGGAGATGAGATTTTTAGGGGTAAATTTCATCAATGGGTGAGTGGAAACAAGCTGAACAAGGGAATTCTTCCAGGAAACCTGGAGTCAGCTGAGTATCCGACGTTCATAGCAAGTGTATTCATCATGCAAGGCTCAGTCATCACCACACTAATAGCTCTTTTATTGTGTGTGCTCCAGTTTCCTACGATGCTTCTGCATGTTTTGATGGAGCCTGCAGTTTGGGCTCGTTGCAGAGCGGAGTCACAGTTTGGCGAGTAACTCTGCCTTTTTTTTTTTTTTTTCCGGAAGAGCTTCTCTAGACGTGAAGCGGTGGGAGAAATGTAAGCCAAGCATGGCGTGGCAAGTGTCAGAAGAAGCTTTGCAGAGGTGTAACTGTAGCGCATCAAGAGCACCCTTACTGTGGGAACATGGAGCTCGTGAGCTTGTGTGTGCTTCAGCACTCTATTTGAGTGGGTGTGATTGTAGGCTGGTGAGAAACAGCAAATGAGTCACCGATTGCAATCGTGTTTTCATGCTTCTACTATGTTTGAGAGTTTCTGCTCTGTACAGAGAAATGAGCTACAACAGCACAGCATATTCTCATTGTCCCAAACATTGATATTCCTGTCAACATTTACTTGAAGCCGTGACACAAATGCACACTTGTGCCTTCAGCCTTCAGATCCCAAGAGCTGACTGTTGGCCTGCTCGTCCTCCCAGCTTGTTACCTCCACGATAATGGCCGTGCCAGTGTGGGCTGGGCAGCTATTCACTGAAATGTCAGTGTTGCCCTCAGACTGTGGCTGCATTGTGGTTCCTAGTTTGTCTGATGGTAAGGAGATGCAGTCAGTGGGTAAAAGTGGTGCTGCTAATGAACTGCATTAAGCTCCACTCTATTATATTGACACATCTGGTGGCATTTTTCATCCGCTTGCTTTCCTTCCTCGGCCTAATTAAGTGATCTGGGCTGCAAAATGAAGTGTACCCACTATAGAACACACAGGAAATACTCAACTGTATGGTGGCTCTCTGTACTTGTTAACCAGCCTTGAAGTGACCTTGTGATTTCAGCGTGACATGTCACCAGCAGATTCTGCCTCAGACTTCCTTTGCCCACTTGACGGCTGTCAAGCTACAGAGTCAAAGGAAGAACTTTCCTCTCCATTATTACCATGTCAAGGTTTGAGGAGACGTCAGACGTCAAATTGGCACCAGTAGCAGCAGTAGTGTTGGACCACTCTGACATCAGCTCTGGAAAACATCAAAGTGCCGTTACAGTGCACCAGATCCTGGGATCCTCAGTCAGCACCGCTCAGTGAGATCTCTCTCAGCCTCTGTTCTCAGTGACTGCTCGGCTTTGTAGAAACCACATCCACATATGTTGCAGATGTGCATCCATACTGCAGAATTGTGCTGTTGTTGTGTCTGTCAGTTAATGTAATTATCATCATATTACTGATATTGCTAAATTAGAGTCAGTGAAGGAGGGCTCCTTTAACTTTAGTGATTTACTTTGCAAAAACTTTGAATGATGGGTCCTCTACCATCTTTACTGTTACTTGTCATAGATTCTCCAGATATGTGGAACAATTTGTTGGTTTTAAAATAGGACTGTTTGCTGATTTTCTTAGTCTTCTTTGATTGATTACTGATTTTCATTTGGTTGTAGTCTTGGTCGAACTAAACGAGCAATTTGAACATGAACTTGGGGCTGTAATGGAAATTTACCCCTTATTCTCTGGCATTTTATCAGTGGTCGGTATCAATATCATCGTTGACTAACCAGTTTATCCCGCAAACTTAGATTCTGTTTGTGGGATGTGTCTGTGTGCTGGCACATGTGCCAAAAATATAATCAGCTGCCTCTCCAGTGAGCCTCTCATCCTGTGAACCGAGCTCACCGGCACTCAGCTGCTTCTCCAGAGAGGATCCAGGTTCAGGGTGTTGAAAAATTAAGCCAATTTGGAAATACCAAAAACTACAGTTGCTCGAGTAGCCACTTACGGCTGGCTCCGAAAGCAACTCAACTCGCCATAGACTCCCATTTTAAAATGCCTAACTTTGCAGCTTTAAATAGCATGTTTACAGCCTGGTACGAAAATATTTTGGGCCTCTATGGATCGTTTCCCTCTGTAAAACTGTAAAGTGGGTGCATTTTTTTCAGCTCATCCATAGATAACGGAGTTAGATGTGTGTTCACTGTGACTGTCAGGTGACACACTAATTTCAGGCACTGAACTGGACCTGTCCAGCCCAGTAAACTGATCGCAGATGGCATTGTTCTCTCAGATGGACAAAAAAAAAAAAGATAAAAATACTAAGATGAGTCACCATATATGCGTGGTTGGCCTTAATATACCTGGGTGGACTGCCTAAGTCTATATGTGGGAAACTCAAAATTAATCATATAAAGTATCCCTAAACTATTCCTTTACCCTTTGTTATTTGTCTGCATGATTCATGTATGATAGATATTTTTTTGTTTTGTTTTTTTGTAATTTGTCACCCATCTGTAGTTCAAGTCCTCTTCCCTACATTTGCCGAAATGCAGTTGGAAAAGCCCCAGAGAACGCGAGATGTGTTAGATGTGTCCTACGTGTCAGCGAAGGATGAGGTGTTTTATTCCAGTCTATTGTGAGTGGAAAAGCTGATGTGTTGGTTTCTTCTACAGCAGATTATTGCCCTGTACGATTACAGAACAATGTGACTGGAATGTCACAAGTTATAAATATACCCCTAAGCAGTAAAACAGACCAAAAATACAGGTTTGCTTTCCAGTAGCTGCCTGCACAGGAAGAATTTTATGTATTCCAGTCCGCTCTTCGTCTGCCTACCCTGAAATGTTGGGTTGTTTTGTTTTTTTTTTTTTCAAACAAAGCAGAAGAATGGAGGAGGTGTAGAATCAAACAACCGTAAAAGAGGTAGAGGAGGATTGACCACCTGCTCTGACTGATTTTTATCTATACCATCACAGAAAGTTCTTTTGATGCTTCACCCCCTCTTTAAAATGAGTGGAACTCAATGGGCGTTGGAAAAACATTTTAATGATCTATCACTTAACCCCCTCATCTGTCTGCCACAAGCAGAAGGCTGAAATTTGTCTTGGATTGGGATGTTTATGAAGTGTGTCTGTTTAAACTGATTAGCCTTGTTTGTTTGACTGGAGAAGTTTGAAGCTTGTGGATGCATGTTGGCTGCAGTGTGTTGTTGTACTGCTTACAACATGCAACTGCATGTGGTTGTACGTGTGAAACAGAGAGCCTATTGTGCAGGTGGTATCGCAACATAACCTCATCCTGTTTTACTGTCTCACCAACTTGCTAAAGAGCCCACCTTCAGCACATCTGCTACAGCATGCTAATGACTTGCACTGGATCTGTTAAATGATTGATGTCTCACACCTATTTTCTGAATCTACTTGTAAATTACTGACAAAAGTATACTGACATATGACAACATGAAAACCAATCACACCTCTCTTTTCTTTCTTTTTAATCTCCCCTCCATGTTGTAAAAGAAAACCACAGAAATAAGAGAACTGGGAGAGCTCCTTGTCTGTAGGCATGCAGATTAAGTGAGTAGGCCACCATATGGGTAGAAGATGAACACTGATTTTTTTTTTTTTATGGGCCGGTTTAAAAATAAGTACGGAATCACAACAGCAACAACAGCAGCTGTAGCTTCTTGCTGACAAGCTTTAGACTTATTGTCCAGCCCACTGAGAGCTGTGACAGGTATATTGTCACCAGAGCTGCGAGGCACTCCGGGTGTACCAGACCTTCCTTTACACTCGGATGGGCTTATTATGAACTCGGACGCACAGAGGCCAACAATGGAGTCTTTCACTCGGCCCTGGCAGGGATGGCAACCTCACTCTGGCAGAACTGGAAACATTTCTGGTTTGCAAATTAGCCTAATCTTAACCCACCCAACCAAGACGACCATCAATCCCACAAAGGAAACTTCTGTGGCAGAAACCTCTCAGTCTCCTGGGGTGTGGAGATCACTTCACAGAGCTTCAGTTATCTGCATCCACCACATGGACTGCACTGTGATTCCTTACAGCTCCCTGAGTTCCTGCTTAGCTTTCTCATTATGGGCTATTTACCAGTTTACTGACTCTGGGTTATTGGATGGTTAGTGGTTGTTAAACATTAAGAAAAGACCACGCTATCCACTGTGGCCTGTCATTAATCAGCCACAGTTTCCATCAGTGCTGGTGGTTTAGCGGTGACGCGGTTTTAATTATAATGGGGGCGGGGATAACGGTGGCTGTTGGTCTTCAGCCATATGCTGGCCGTGGGCCCCCTGGGACTAAGCCCGCAGCTTAATGAGCAGCCCTGCACGAATTAGTGCTACTTTAACCACAGTGTTTTGACTGATGGGAGAGGCCCGCTGCTCAGCTGATTTACAGCTGGGTGGAGGAGAATTAGGAGGAGCCTGGGACCTCATCCTATCTGTTATATAGACATGTAGACTTCAGCTGGCTGTGCTAGTGTTTGAGCATAGCACTGACAGTAACACAGTTATTTTCCATAAGACATTAAAACACTAATCTAACATATTCTTGGGAACATTTCCAGTTCTGCTACAATACCTGTACCAAGACCAAAAAGAAAAAAGCTTATAAAATTGATACCCAGTCCTTTCTACTACATATGACAGATTTGACCAAGAACCTTGAAAAGTCAGACCTTTAAATGCAGTTATACCACATCAATAAAGGATAGCCATTATGATGATTTCCAGCTCCATATATTTATTCTTGGACTCTGCTCGAGTAGGTTTGCATGGTTCACAGTTCACAATGATCCTTGTTTATATTATACTGGGCCTTGGTGTTTGAAGCAACCAGTTTCAGATCTGTAGCATAGTGTAAAAAACCATGACATGGATGTAGAGAGGATGGATGGAGTTGAAGGAAAGGGAAGTTGTGAGGCAGAGTTTAACCCTGAGTATGTAGAGCACTGAGTAAATGACAGTGTCAGTCTTTCCTGTTTATTTTTTGAACTCGTGTTCTCACTGTTTTATTGGATGGTTTCCAGAAGGAATCCATACTGTATATTTAGTGCACTAAGCTAACTCTCCTCTCCGACAGGCTCCTATCAATCCCTGTTGTTACATCAAAAATTATCAGTGGATTGATCTTAATGGAGCTCACCCACTGTGCTGTATGGTAGCCTCAATGCAGACATAGAAAAAGCAACAGGGGGCAAATTAGATGTGGCCTGCCTCTGGCCTCTCTACTTACCATGGTGACCTAAAGTCTGCCTGAAAATATGGAACCTGTGGTTTGGCAGGACTAATGCTTCCACCAGACAGGGTGCATTGATTCTGAGGCAAAATGCGGATGGCAGAGAGATGAAACCCCATTTTAAACTGGCACAGTGATCCATAATGTTAAAGTATCTGTGTTTCATTCACACACCCATTTATAGATGTATTGATTGAGGCTGGTTATGCCTGATGCTGTTCCAAATGAGTGCAGGTAAGGCCTCTCCAGAGAGCCAGGTCCACTATACTGGCTGTGTTTGTTTCCACATGGCTTCACATGATTGAACCATGAGTGATGGTCAGTCAATCACACAGGAAGCCCCCTGGCCCTGTCGCTTGACACGGCCTCAAACCCCAAAGAACACGTTGTCCGCTACTGCCTGACCAGTTTCTCAGCTGCCAGTCATTTGTTCTGACAGATCATAGTCTGGTACACATTACACTTCTACCAGGACTCTAGTGGAGTCCAAAAACAGAAATGTGGCGCTGGAAAAGTATTTGCTATATTTTATTTTTAATCTGAATTAACTGAACAGTCCTCAAGCTTTTTCTTACACAAATTTTTGTGTAAGAAAATGCAGCTTCTGGAGTTACATTTTGATTTCTTTTATATATACTTTTTCATACACTTAGGTTAAAAGCACTTAGGTTTTTATGAATGTGTGTTATTGGGTGAATGAGGCTTGTAGTAAGAAAGCATTTTGAGTGCTCAAGCAGAGTAGAAAAGCACTATATAAGTACCAATCCATTTACCATTTCATTCACTACTTTCTACTCACTATATAGGGAGTTCTGTGTGGAGGACTAAATAATCAGTTTATCAGAAAATTGAAAAAATGCTTTCAGACACTACTTCGGTCATTTTCTCAGTGTTCTTAAGTCATTGCTGTTACGCAATTAAAACATGACACATCAACATCACCTAAATAAATAAATATTGATGTGCATTTTTGTGATAAATACATATTATCCTGAGCGTATGTTCTCAGATTATGAATACAAATAGTTTGTGGTGGTTTTTGAGCGATACGTTGCCCTCGTCCATCTGTCACTTTTTCAGCACAATGCATGTTGGTATACATTATGTGAGTGGTGACATTCTGTTGTATACTACTGTCTGTAAGGCATCGTGGGAGACTTGCAGCAATGACAGGCGAAATAAACATTAGTAAGGCAAGATGGCCGAGCTCCAAGTTAAACCAGTCTCTGGCTGTGAGGCAAATCACCTACCACTTAGAGCAAACATAACTGGAGCCTGGAACATCCAATAGTGACTATTAGATACAAACTGACACGCTGCGAACTGGTCATTTTATATGTGGATGGGGTTTAACAGCAGCAGCTTCCCCCAGTGCACCCAAGCACTGCACAGAAACATGACAAAGAGCCAGAGGAGCTGACCCGGCTTCCTTCCCCAACAAGTCACAGCTATTTTGGAGGAATGAGGGGACACCTACATAATATTAGGCTCGTGGTATTAATGTTGTGACTGATTGGTGTGTTATCATCTGGCAAAATGTCTCCTGTTTGTCTCTATGAATTCATACAATTTAACATTTAACATATTGGACAATAAAGTTCCAATAAAAATGTGCTTGCATAGTTTCCCTTTAACAGTATCAACTTACATAATTCTTTAAGGCAATAAACATCATAAAATAAAAGTTAATTTACTTTTTCTTTTTTATTCTTCACGACAAAAACTGGCTACAGCTTCATGTTTACTGGGCATAAAAAGGTGTCAAAACTTGATGTAAAGCAGCTTAGAAATGATTTGTTTAAAGTGCAGGATTTCAGAAATCATTAACATGATATGATTAGCATGATTATATTATGCTTGTCATTAGGGTCTGTGCACAT
>VUQI01063826.1:0-10560 GCA_015106735.1 Paratilapia polleni
ACAGGATCATGAAGAGGCGCTGGGAGAAAGGACAGTTTCCAATGCTCTCCCCATCACTCCCAGCCTGTACACACACACACACACACACACACACACACACACACACACACACACACTCAAGGTGAGACACTAATAATGAACAGAAATGTAGCTTAGAGCTGAGCACAAGACAGTGTGTGCGTGTGCATATGTAATACACAGAAAGACATGCACTCAGGAATACACTGACGGACACATTGCTTCAGGCTGTATACACTGATTCACACACTAACGCACAATGCACACACTCCTGACAAGCTGATCGAACAAGTACTCTATCAATTAATCAGCTCACTGGCATTGTAATAGAAGAAGAATCAGTGCTTTATAGTCTGAAGTAGTAGGGGTTTTGAGGTTGGGTCTGTGTGCATATAATCAAAGTAGAACGCATGTTTGTGTGCATTTGTTGTTCAGTGTGTTAGTGTGTGTATGCAAAGCTGCAACAGGACACTGTAATGAGACACCAAGTCCAACATGAATAATCCACACTGCTTCCATTAGCCACTTCACTGCCTATTTGGACTTCTGGTCCCCACCTACTGTAGCAGTGTGCATCAAGTGCATAAATCATACTGCATAACCCACTGTTGAGCCAAGGAAGCACTCTGACTTCACCTAAAACCTTTTTCTACCTTGTTTTGAGAGGCTAAAACCTATTCTGAGACCTATTTCATGGCTGTTGCTGTTCATTTTGATACAGTATGAAAGACACTTAGTGAAGGAGCGAATGTTCCATAATGTATACATTTTAAATCAGTTGCAGTGTGACAATACCTGAATACTTGAATGATATTAGGTACTGGCCTGTCACAGAAATCGTGGTATCGGCATGTTCTGATTTTTCAGACATGTGACTGCTAACCACATGACGTTAACCTGTCCGCCATTTTGGATGTGTGACACTGTGGAGTCAGGTGAATAAGGCCCCAGTCAGTAACCCCCTAAACAGGAAACCGTCTTTTTCAAGTTTTACCACTGCTTGGCTAGTAGTTAGCAAGTGTTTGCAGACAAGTTGGTGTTCTCCATGCAAACTACAGATGACCGGAGCAATTGGCTAGCAAGCAAAGCAATCTCAAGGAAGTTTTTGGTGCACTTTTTGCAACCGATTTCACCTAGTGACTGCCACAACCTCCAGGAACAACTTGTCAACCAGTCAGGAAATACACATTTTCCTCTCACGACCGGTGGTTACAATAGTTAATCATGTACACAATCTATGAATGGGTTAACATTCGGCAAGACGCTTTCCTCCAGTGAAATGTTCACTGTATAATCTACTGTAAACTATAGGTATAGGCTTCCATTGTTTGCGATTCACTGATGCAATCCAACGTCTTCTTCTATCAAAATTACACTATATTGCCAAAAGTATTCACTCAGCCATCCAAATCATTGAATTCAGGTGTTCCAATCACGTCCATGGCCACAAGTGTATAAAATCAACCACCTAGGCATGCAGACTGCTTCTACAAACATTTGTGAAAGAATGGGTCGCTCTCAGGAGCTCAGTGAATTCCAGCGTGGTACCGTGATAGGATGCCACCTGTGCAATGAGTTCAGTCGTGAAAATTCCTCGCTACTAAATATTCCACAGTCAACTGTTAGTGGTATTGTAACAAAGTGGAAGTGATTGGGAACGACAGCAACTCAGCCACGAAGTGGTAGGCCACGTAAAATCACAGAGCCACGTAAAATCACAGAGCGGGGTCAGCGGATGCTGAGGCACATAGCTACAGACCTCCAAACTTCATGTGGCCTTCAGATTAGCTCAAAAACAGTGTGTAGAGAGCTTCATGGAATGGGTTTCCATGGCCGAGCAGCTGCATCCAAGCCTTACATCACTAAGCGCAAAGCAAAGCGTCGGATCCAGTGGTGTAAAGCACGCCGCCACTGGACTCTAGAGCAGCAGTTCTCTGGAGTGACGAATCACGCTTCTCCGTCTGGCAATCCGATGGACGAGTCTGGGTTTGGCGGTTGCCAGGAGAACGGTACTTGTCTGACTGCATTGTGCCAAGTGTAAAGTTTGGTGGAGGGGGGATTATGGTGTGGGGTTGTTTTTCAGGAGTTGGGCTCAGCCCCTTAGTTCCAGTGAAAGGAACTCTTGATGATTCAGCATTAAGACAGAACACCTTTGGGATGAATTAGAGAGATTTTGGTCCATATTGACATGACAGCATCACACAGTTGCTGCAGAAAGGTGCTCTATTGGATTGAGATCTGGTGACTGTGGAGGCCATTTGAGTACAGTGAACTCACTGTCATGTTCAAGAAACCAGTTGGAGATGATTTGAGCTTTGTGACATGGTGTGTTATCCTGCTGGAAGGAGCCATCAGTAGATGGGTACACTGTGGTCATAAAGAGATGGACATGGTCAGTAACAATACTCAGGCAGGCTGTGGTGTTTAAACAATGCTCATTTGGTACTAAGGGGCCCAAAGTGTGTCAAGAAAATATCTCTCACACCATTACACCACCAGCAGCAGCCTCAGCTGTTGATACAAGGCAAGGTGGATCCATGCTTTTACTTTGTTTATGCCAACTCCTGACCGTACTATAAGAATGTTGCAGCAGAAATCGAGACTTATCAGACCAGGCAGCGTTTTTCTTGTCTTCTATTGTCCAATTTTGGTAAGCCCGTGTGAATTGTAGCCTCAGTTTCCTGTTCATAGCTGACAGGAATAGCACCTAGTGCGGTCTTCTGCTGCTGTAGTACATCTGCTTTAAAATTCGACATGTTGTGCGTTCAGAGATGCTCTTCTGCGTACCTTGGTTGTAACGAGTTGATATTTGAGTTACTGTTTCCTTCCTACCCACTGGAAGCAGTCTGGCCATTCTCCTCTGGCATCAACAAGGCATTTTCTCCCAGAGAACTGCCGCTCGCTGGATGTTTTCTCTTTTTCAGACCATTCTCGGTAAACTCTAGAGATGGTTGTGTGGGAAAATCCCAGCAGATCAGATCAGCAGTTTCTGAAATACTCAGACCAGCCTTTCTGGCACCAACAACCATGCCACGTTCAAAGTGACTTAAATCATCTTTCTTCCTCATTCTAATGCTCAGTTTGAACATCAGCAGGTCATCTTGATGATTTCTACATGCCTAAATGCATTGAGTTGCTGCCATGTGATTGGCTCATTTGATATTTGCATTATCGAGCAGGTGAACAGGTGGACCTAATGAAGTGCGCGGTGATTTAAATAAATATGAGAATTAAGCAAATAAAAAAATTATATAGTACATAAAGTACACTTTATAAATTTATTAATGCCTCCATTTGTTTTTAAAATGAACTTTTATGCTTTTAAAGCACACCAATTTATTAAATGAGTCATTTACTGTTTTTTTGTTTGTTTGGGTTTTTATTTTTTATTTTACCAGTTTCAGCCCTCTATATTCTATCTCCCCTTTCTCATGAATGAATACAGTGAACTTTCAGGCTTTGGCAGGAGATGTTCAATTAAAACTATCTATTTTCAGGCAATTTAAATGCTGTTTTGTACATTTTTAATCTGAAAAAAAAAACAACTCTCTCATTTGTGCCCTAAGAGAAATGTTTTGATGTCTTGTTTTTATAAAATCTGTTAAAATGTCATTGAATAATTATAGAACTGAGTGAAGGTTGAGAGTGTTTTATTTGATTGCAAATTTGACATTTTAGGAAACCAACATAACTAACAAAATTGATTTTATCAAGAGCAGAAATTGATTTACAAACATAAACTGGCAATTAACTTTCTGAACCAGCCGGTTACGTTTCCAGTTGCACGATGAAGTAAAAGTTTCAGCATCATTTAAGTCAGTCAGTCTGCATCATTCAACCGCCCATAAATGTAATCTTCAGAGGCAGTTTTAAATATTGACATCTTACCTACTTTGAAATTTCACCGCCTGTGATATTGATTAAACCGCTTTAATGTGCCGGACAGAAGGCAGAGGCCAGAGGCCTAAAACCCTAAAAGCAGTAAGTGGTGAGTAAGCACAGACTAACATGGAGCTCATCTGATGCTAAAAACTTTTTATACATGCTCTGCAGTCCTTCTCTGATATTGGCTCTGTTTGAATTTTATGTCTCTTGTCTGCTTTGCAGTTTTATCTTAAAATGCTGATGCTGCAATAATTGAAATTATGGGTGAAATGCATCATTTCATTCCCCTTGTAAACATGTTTGATGCATCTCTGCTGTTATTCATAGTAAATTAGATCAGAAAGACCTACAAAACTTTTAAAGACGTTTGTTTCCTGTTATAGAAGAAATGTGTGAACCTATGGACAGAAATCAGATTTCACACACACAGATTAAACAAATAGTGTGTGTAAAAGAAGTGTTTATGCTGTATTGCAGTTCCTGTTCCTGTCTGAAGTTTTGCAGTGGAGAGCTCAGACCACACCGGACCACATCCTCTACACCCTGCTCAGCTCCCGGGTACACACACACACACACACACACGACTGACCACCTTCAAAAATTATATGACACAAAATCAACTTCTGTCTGAGCCTCATCTTATTTTTAGTTTTAACCTGGTTGCTTTCAAGTTGAAAAATCAGTGGATCAGTCATAGCTCCACTGTGATTCTACGATGCTAAATCCAAGGGAAACATGTGCTTTATAGCAGAATAAAAGTGGATTGTAATCAGTATCAAAACACATTTTTCTCCTTAGAACCAGTTAAACATGCTGTTAACCTACATACAGTTTGGATGAAGGAGGAAATTATCAGTGGATTAAAAACAGGCGTTTTGGGCTTCATCATTATGGTTAATTAAAAACAGATGTGACCATATTTGGACAAGTGTAGCACTGGGGGATTATCAGATAACTGTAGTGTTGGCTAGCTTGTTAAGCAAGATGTATCTGTCATTTACAGTAATAGCAAATGAGATGCTAATTTTGGTTAGTGACAAAGAGGCTTAAAACAAAATGGCACTTACCTGAATAACTGAACAGCCATTAATTATCCATAACTTTAAGTTTTAATACAGTTCCTCAAGTGGCTGTTACAGGAGCTGCAGTTTTTGCCACTTCAGCCTTGTAAGTTGCATGAAAGTGCTTCCTGATGGCTCACACCTTTCCCTCCTTCACCTCCTGCAGGGGGCAGTGTCCAGCTCTCTCACCTGTCTGCAGCTGCACAAGAGGGCAGAGCGAGTGGCGGCTCTGCTGATGGAGAGAGGCGGTCTGCAGGAAGGCGATCATGTCGCTCTGGTGTACCCACCAGGTCAGAGACAATACAGATATTAAAGCTGTTAGTCACATGACAGCGCCTGGAGATTTGAAGCATCTTTCACACCTCTCTCTCTTTCCGTGTTTCTGTTCGTTCTGCAGGTATAGACCTGATCGCGGCCTTTTACGGCTGCCTGTATGCCGGCTGTGTTCCCATCACAGTTCGACCGCCTCACCCTCAGAACATCTCCACCACCCTGCCCACTGTTAAGATGATTGTCGAGGTCAGACTTCTTATTTTGTCTGTTAAACCATTACAGTTTTTCTTTCAATCAGACCTCCAGGGTTCAAGCTCTCTTTTCATACTCAATCCCAGCTCATTCCAGCGCTGTATGTGTGTAGCTGACTTCTGATCTCCTCTGTAAAAAAAAAAAAGGGAGGTTAATTTCCTCTCCCATCTTTCTCTCTCTCTCTGTGCAGGTGAGTCACTCGGCCTGCGTGATGACCACCGCTGTCATCTGTAAGCTGCTGCGCTCCAAGGAGGCCATGGCCACCGTGGACATCAGGAACTGGCCACCTGTCCTGGACACTGGTACTGTGTTTCACTCATAGCCACACTGGGAAATCACACTCACATTAAGTACTTAAATATAAATGCATGTCCTGCACAGCCTCCTTACAATACAATCTGTGACGTAGTTCTGGCATAAAATTGGTAGCAGATAAAAACGTAAAAATTGCACTACAAAACAATTCCTCGGCTATGATGAATCCTGCCTTTACAAGCTGCCTTTACAGCTTCATCACTTTGAAAAAAAAAAAAAAAAAAGACATATTTTGCTGTAGTTGCAAGCTTGTTATCAGTTTATCGAATTTCTGAAGCCTCTTTTCCACGCCCACCAATCCATATCTCTGCTGGTGTTTTGTCTGCTGTCAGCATATGTCTGAATTTAATTAACTGAATTACAACTTTGGCTTCCAGTTATTATTAAAACAAAAATAATCATGATAAAACAAAAAGTCTTTTGCCTTCATTTTCACTACAAAGCTCTTGGGGTTTTTTTCTTTTTTTGTATGTTATAAATCGAACACACCCCTTTCCTTTGGTTTTGCCCCTCCATCAAAATATCAAAATCACTCCGTTTAGTTCAGCTTGAGCCAAGATGTCTAAAAGACAGGAACAAGATCTGGAGAAATCTAGATCATTCTTTAAATATCTAGAGGAAGTAAAACTCTCAGGATTTTCTTAACGGTTGTCTGCTGCTGCCGTGGTCTCCCGATCACTTAGGGTACACTTTCTGCATCATGCGACAGTTGGCTGTCGGCTTCAGCTCCTGTCCCTCGCCCCATGGCTGCCGTGCAGGCCCCCCCGACTCTGCAAGAGCATCCCAGAGAGGCAGAACTTTTCAGAGTCGGCTGCTGCCTGGAGCTCTTTTTGCCCCCGTTTGTACCCCCAGCCATCCTGCAGCTTACACTGCAGGATGTCAGAACCAGCGGCTGCTCTTGCAAGATGCTTTACACTCAAAAACACCCCATAGTTGGGGCATTAATGGACAACGCTGTGTCCCCACCAGAGTTATTATAGTTTTGTATTTTATAATTAGTTTTTATTTTTATTTCATTTTGACTTTTTATTTTTAATTCAGTTCAGAGTGGATTTGCTCATTTCAGTTTAGTTTTTATATTTTGAAAATGTTTAGTTTTTATTACTTTCAGTGTTAGTTTTAGTCTTTGTAAGTATTATTGTATTCATGGCTAAGGCCAGAGGCAAGATTTAGGAAAATGAGTACAGATATTACAGTATAAACACAGAACCTTTTGAAAGCAGTTGACTCACAGTCTTGTAGACATCCAGATTCTCAGTAAACATGTCCATCAAAGCCTCATCAGGAAAGTTGTGATAACAAATTTTAACAAATTAACAAATACTGAAACTAAGAATATTTCCTCTTTTAAAATTTTATTTTATTTAGTTTTCCAAGTTAACAAAAGTTTGTTTAAATTTTGTTCAAACATCTAGATTTTATTTTTATTTTAAGTAACTAAAATGTTTTTTCACATCTAGTTTTAGTTTTTAGTTTAGTTTTATTCACCTGTGCTTTTTCTTTTATTTAATTGTTATCCCTTTGTATTATATTACAATTTCATGGAAATCTCTTTTAAAAAGGCATATTTCAGGCAAGCTCATTAACTCCATGATGTTTGTTAACTCTATGAATAATGGGATTAAGTAACTAAATAGTCATTGTTGTGATCTGAGCTATAATCGAGCAGCCTTGCGTCAGCGACAGCTTTCTTGATTTTCAGTGTTAGTGAGCTTGTTACCTTGAAGCTGCAGTGGACATGCATCTGTCTGTTTAGTTTAACATGTGCACAGGGCGTGAAGACTATAGCTACATCTAGGCAGGTCAAAATATATTGAAAATTTAAAGTGAGGTGCAGGCCAGATTAAAATTTGTGAAGGGTTGGATGAGTTGCTGTAGCGTTTTTTTCTCCTTATAAAGTTACCACCACCAATTGTCCAGCTAATGAGAAACTGGTTGGATGAGAGCTTGGAGAACTTACATATACAGATTAATACACATATCTCTGTCACTTCACTTCTCACACACATGCACACCATAATGCTTTTATTTACTGTCTCCTCTTGTGCCTGTTGTGTTTGTTTTGTTTTCAGCAGCGTATGAATATAAATTTAGAGCACTTGTGAGTATATATGGGATTGAGTGACAATAAACAACAGTGTATGAGTGTTCCTGATGATAGAGGAACATCTCACCTAGCATAGCAGTGATATTCACTGATGTATTTTATTAGTTTGGAGAGGAGGAAGAGGATATATCAGGCTTCAAATGTACACACAGAACTTGTTAGCACTGTTTGTTGTTGGTTTGGTCTTCCCTCGGGATTTGTTGACAGTGAGAAAAATATAGAAAATCACCACGCTTGTGCTTTAAAGGAGCCTCTTTTATGTGGAAAGTAAAGCATCAGTCATGTTACAGTGCTTCTGCTGCAACAGAATATTCTAGTCTTCTTTCAAGCTGCTGGAGAAGCTCTGTGGGTTCAACTGGAGGTCAGAGTGTTTGAAATGAGTCGAACTCAACACACTGTCCTCTTGAGTGTAATGAAATAAAAATGTGTGTCTGTGTGTGTGCTGCAGATGACCTGCCAAAGAAGAAGCCTCCAGCTCTCTATAAGCCCACCAACCCGGACGGCCTGGCCTATCTGGACTTCAGCGTGTCGACAACCGGCATGCTGGCCGGAGTTCAGGTCAGCTCAGTGCTAATCCTCACCAAACCACCGTCGCTTGGACTCACTCCCCCGCTCCTCTTCTTCCTCCTTCTCCTCCTCCTCTTTTAGTCATTACTTTCCTCATTCCAGAGGGAAATTCAGCCATCAGAGCAGCAGCAAAATGAGTAAACAGAAGGCAGAATGAAAGCACATTTGGCTCACAGTGCAAGAGCTTAGTCCTCACACACAAACCACTTCTTCCAACTTAGACATCTCTCGCTTTTCAAAGATTAATTTACTGGGGGAAAAAATATGGCATTTTAAGTGTAAATTTCAAATTAAATTAAGTGTGAATCTTCCTATCTTGTTCCTTGTTTGTCTCTTTGTGTGTTTTGTGTGTCTCTCTTTTTCCCCTTCTCTGTCCAGATGTCCCATAATGCAGTTGCAGCCTTCTGTCGGTCAGTAAAGCTGCAGTGTGAGCTGTACCCATCCAGAGAAGTGGCCATCTGTCTGGATCCCTACTGCGGCCTCGGCTTCGTCCTCTGGTGTCTCTGCAGGTTGGTGCAGCTCCTAAATGCATCTCCATCCACTTAAATATGCATTTACACTTTTAAAGGGGCCCTCCAGTCATTTAATGTTGCACTTCATAATGTTAAAGAACGAATGGTCAAAATCAAAGCAGCATAGATATAAACTGTATGGAGCTGCAGGACATGATTACACACAAACCACCAAATTTAATATTTTTAACCGCCATAACTGGAAAACATTAGTATATATAATATAACCCTGTGAGTACACCAGGTGCGGTTGTGTCACAGCCGTGTCCCGCTGAAGACAATGCTCACTATTTCGTTATATTACATCAAAGACACACAACCCGTGTATACCCGAGGTAACCCTGGGGTTTCCAGAAAAGTAAATAAAAACAGATTGCAATGATTTGCAAATCATTTAAACCCTATATCTAATTCATTGATGTCAGTGACATGCTTTAAAAACTTGGGGTAAGCCATTGTCTTTACATCTGTGTTCCATGACCTCTTCTTTTAACAAGAGCTACTCAACACTTTATCACTTCCATTGTTTATATTTTTCATTTCATAATTTGTGCAATGAGTAACAAGTCTTCTAAACAAGTCTTCTAAACTATATTAAAACATCCAAAAAGACTTAAAATTCATTAAACCAGAGTGAACAAATCTCAGTGGTAGATGCAGCTCTCAGACTGTAAAGCTAAAACAGAGCAGAAAACTGCAGTAACTCATCAGTCTACATCTAACCATGGCTGTACTGGTGCTTAGAAAATGACAAGGCTCTGCCTCCCATTCTACTTTTAAATACCCTAGGAACCACAAGTAAGCCTGCAGTCTGAGAGTGAAGTGCTCTATTGGGATAGTATGGTACTATGAGGTCTTTAAGATATGGGGCCTGATTTTTCAAGACTTTGTATGTGAGGAGAAGTTTTTTAAATTAAATTCTGGATTTAACTGGTAGCCAATGAAGAGAAGCTAATATGGGAGAAAAATGGTCTCTCTTTCTAGTCCCTGTCAGTACTCTCGCTGCAGCATTCTGGATTAACTGAAGGCTTTTCAGGGAGCTTTTAGAACAACCCAATAATAAAGAATTACAATAGTCCAGCCTAGAAGTAATAAATGCATGAAGTAGTTTTTCAGCATCACTCTGAGACAAGATGCTTCTAATTTTAGAGATATTACGCAAATGCAAGAAAGCAGTCCTACATATTTGTTTTATACGTGTGTTGAAAGACATATCCTGGTCAGATAAATACAGCTGGGTAAAGACGTTGCGTTATTGGCACTTTGGAGAATGTAAGATCTGGACCAGCAACATACAAGAAAGGAACAAGATGGGCAAACTGAACTGAAAAGCTCAGTCACTTGACCAATTAAGGATTTTAAAGTTGAATTTAAAACCTACCAAGACTCAATGAGACATTAAAAAAAAAAAAATTATAGACTAAATTTAAAAAGAATGGATGAGTTTGACCTGAGAAATGAAAAGAAGATTTGAGTAATTCTATCTCCAAAGACCTTGTTGTTTCGTCTTGCAGTGCAGGTAATCAGAAAGAGGATGAGGGCGGTCACTTTTATCAACTGTATGTTATGA
>VUQI01063827.1:19661-37326 GCA_015106735.1 Paratilapia polleni
TCCACACAGGGTCAAAATTATACATACAGGCTCAAATATATTCACACACCCCCACTAATATTTGGTTAAATGTCCCTTAGCAAGTTGCACCTTTGGTAGCCATCAACAAGCTTCTGGCATAATTCTGGCTGGATATTTGACCACTCTTCTTGGCAGAATTGGTAGAGTTCATTTAAATTGGTTGGTTTCCTGGCACACACCTGGCTTTTAAGCATATTCCACAAATTTTCCAATAGGTTTGACGTCGGGGCTTTAGGAAGGCCATTCCACAAACTTAATGTTAGCCTACTTTATCCAATCCAAAACCAGTTTTGATGTGTTTGGGATCATTGTCCTGTTAGAATACTCAATTGTGTCCAAATTTCAAATGTCTAGCTACTGATTTGAGGCGAAGTTAAATAATTTGGAGGTAGTCCTCCTTCTTCATTATTCCATCCACTTTGTGCAATGTACCAGTACCACTGGCAGCAAAACAGCCCCAGAGCATGATGCTACCACCACCATGCTTGACAGTTGGTACAGTGTTCTTAGGTTTGAAAGCCTCAACTTTACTCCTCCAAACATACCTCGTCATTGTGGCCAAATAGCTCAATCTCTGTCTCGTCTGACTATAAAACTTTTCTCCAGAAGGCATTTGGCTTGTCCATGTGGGCAGCTGTAAATTTCAGTTGAGCTTACAGGTGTTGATTTTGAAGCCGAGTCTTCTTTCTTGGTCGGCACCCTCTCAGTCCATGGCAATGTAAAACTTACTTCACTGTGGACAGTAGCCTTCTCAAAGCCCTGATTTCAGCCCTATTGAAAATTTGTGGACTATGCTTAAAAGCCAGGTCCGCGCCAAGAAACCAACCAATTCAAATGAACTCTATCAATTCTGCCAAGAAGAGTGGTCAAATATCCAGTCAGAATTATGCCAGAAGCTTGTTGATGGCTACCAAAAGCATCTGGTCGAGGTGCAACTTGCTAAGGGACATTCAATCAAATATTAGTAGGCGTGTATATATATATTTGACCCTGTATGTATAATTTTGACCTTGTGTGGATTAGAAAAACTCCAAATTAAATTCAAACTTGTGCACCCAATTCTTGTTTTTAAAGTCATTAAAGATGTATGCTGTACAATCATTCCACCTGGAAAAAAGAACAGTTCAAAGAAATCATTAAAAGCTCAAAATTAGAATGACATTCATGCCCATGATGGGTGGATGTGAACTTCAGACCACAACTGTATATATTGTGCATACCTACACTGCTTTGCCACAAACAGACCAAAGGACAATGCAGATTTCTTTCAACAGGGATTCACTGACTGTCACCAGGGTCTCCACCAAACATAATGGCCCTGCACCCTGCTACTTTCAGCCCCAACACTCTCAAAAATACGCCTTAATTGGCTCTTTTCTTTTGTAGCACCCTCTGCTCACAAGCTTAAAGACAGTGAAGCATTAACATCTTTGCCATGATTCTTTTTAAAGGAATTGTTAGTGTTTGTCAAATTTTGGAAGAAATGAGGCCTGGCAGAAGCATTCCAGTTGCACACACACAAACACAGACATTATGCATGAACACTCAGCTTAACTAGTGATTTGATCCAGTCACTAGTTAAGCTGAGTTAAGGTGAAGATTCACCACACAGGCTTCTTCAGAATGGTGGCCGTAGAGTGAAAGGATTAAATTAAATTTATGCAGTGGCACTAGTCATAAATTAATTAAAATCCAATATCCTGTTTCCCTGCGGTTAAATTGGATCAGTATTTCCTGCTCTCGTCTTGCTCCACTATGATAATTCTTGTGCTCCCATATATCTTACAGTTTTACAGTCTGTATGTCTACTGGAATCGTAGAGATTTGTTGTAAATCAGGAATAAATGCTTCATTATCACTGGGGGTAATGGCTGGAGTCCAAGATGTTTAGAAACTATACATGCTTAGTTAGCAAAGATGTTAGATTCTTTACATCTACATCATCAGTCAGATGGTGTTGGATACAGCTCCCTGTATGGGCCTCTTCATTCTTTGCCTCCACATGTAAGAAGGCATTCGTAATATCTGCCTTGTCTCTGTCTGTGTATTATTTTCTCACAAAATAAAGAAGGTTTTCAGTAGTCTTGTCCATTCCTTGGCATTTGTCTTTAAGTTTTGAACTGCGGGGATAGATGTCGATAGCAAAATTAGATGAGAGGCCTTGGATGCTGAATCAATATATTTATGCAAAAGACTCAACTCTGAATAACCTTAGAGACCTTAGTGAATGGAGAGAGAGAGACCTCGTTTAGACAGAAAAATCTTTTACCCCACCTTTCTCCGTTATGTGTCTACACTTTATGTACCAAAAACTGCCTCGGTCAGTACTTTTAACACTGGGTCCATGGAAATCTCTTGTAGTGACAGCAACGTTACAGCTTTAATTAGCCCAGATTAATCAGATTAACCCCAGAAGGGTTGGCTCCAGTCATCACCCTGTGAGACTGCCAATACCCGATATCAGGGGTATCATATACTACACAAACACTGCTGCTGGTGAGAGGAGAAAGAGGCGTGCACAGTTTGTTTCCCACTTTCAGTGGAAAACAAACTGGGAAACACTTTCAGAGTTTCCCAGCATGAGAGCCTCCTTCACATACAGTGATGAATTATTTAGGCTACTTATAGTGGATAAATATCAGTGGAACAGATAAAACATAACATTTGCCTGGTTCCCTTTTTTTTTTTTTTAACCCTTTTCTTCTTTGTAGTTCTACTCTTTGAGTTACATTGAGCTCTAATTTAAAACCAAACCAACAGAGAAACACTCTCCATCTGTTTCCTCTTGGTTATGAAAAATCAATGTGGCTGCTCCCCACACACATATTTCATTTAATTTATCTCAGAGTGGAGCAGTATGAGCATGGGCAGTGTCAGTGTTGCTATGTTGTATGTGGGGAGGCTGACACGAAACTATAGCAAGGCAAATTAAATTGAATAAGAATTCAATAATAATAATATTTATGTAATTTAACGCATTAATGAGAAAAACAAGCTAAATGTAGTCCTTGTTGGCGAGCTTTTGGAAATCTCACAGACCATAATCAAACCCCAAGATCGCTGTCTGTCGCTCCAGCCACAGTCTTCAGATTCAATAAGCAGCTCTTATTGAAAAAGCTTTGAGAACTTACTTTATGCTGCCTGCCTAGCACAACAAATAAATAAATAAACCACTAGCTGGTGAACATAGTAGAGAATTTGGAAGATTAAATGCCAGAAATTAGTGAAAAGGAGCTGAATTCTGGCGTCTGGCTATATATAAACTTTTAATGGACTCCACACTCAGTTCTATAGGATTTAGAAAGAAATGACAGCATTAGAGCTGAGTGTGTAGCTTATCCCTCCCTCCTGAAATGCTTTTTGCACCCCTGTCCTCCTGCATCACCATATTTCATCCTGTTATCTCCTCCACCCATCTGTCAAGCAATTTTCTGCTGCCTTTCTTGGGTCTGGTCATGGGTAGCTGATCCAGGGAGACCCAGAGTCCTTCCCAAGCCAGGGGAGATACATTATCTCAATAAAGGGTTCAGAGTCTGAAGGGGGTCAGATCTCCCATCAATTAGGCCTGGTCAGATGCCTGAACCTCCTCACCTGGCTTCTTTCAACATAAGGGAGCAGGAATATTTTTCCAAGTATTTCTCCTACTAGATGTCCAAACTCATTACCAAACCTGTATGGTGTCATTCTTGTTGTCACTCCCCAAAGCTAATGAGTGAATATAACAGCTGAAATGTAGACTGATTGATAAACCAAAGAATTTGGCCTCTGAGTTAGCTCCCTCCTTATGCTCCTTAGGGCTCCACCTCGCCTGCTGAACTTGGTTTCTTTCTCATCACAGGGGTCACATTATCAAGCGCATCTGAGAACTGAGCTGGTTACTCTTCTCCTCCTCGCTTTCCCTTGAAATCCTATCCATCAAAATTTCAAACTGACTTAGAAATGAGGGGCAGCCCTGATAAAGCACAAGACTCATTGGAAACATGTTTGAAGCCTTGCCAAGAAAGTGGACAAAACTCTCAGTCTCGTAAGTTTGATGCCGACCATCCTTTCTAGCACCCTGGCAAAAAAATTTCCAAGGCGGCTTCCCCCTTAAGATAGTTCCCCAACAGTGATTTGCACACCAGGGTGATGGTTCCCATCCCCAGGGTGTCTCTGAGGTCACATAGAGATGACCCTTTCCATCCAGGGATGTTTGCATATCCCTGCACCTGTTTGGTGTTCTCTCCAAGGGCAACTCCAGAAAGAGAAAGTAACCAGCCCCCTTTCCAGGAGTTCCAGGCCCAATGCTATGTGTAGCGGTGAGCCCAGTTATATGTAGTTGGTACTGCACCATCTCCTGCACTGTCTCTGTTTCCTTCCCTGCCAAAGAGGTGATGTCCGACACCCCTAGATGTGATGTGTGACTTGTGCAATCTTGCAATAGACAGCACCCATATGTGTATCCTCACAATGCGTTGGGCCCACATGATGATGGATCCTGGTTATTCTTTGAGGCTGTGCCAGTTTGGGGCCCCGTGTTATATTTGCCGACTGTGCTGCACAGCTCCGAGGACATGATCAGGCCATTGTGAACATCATGATCAGGCAGTAATTCTTGGAGGGTTCCTTGTTTCCCATCTGTTTTTGATTTGAGAGTTTGATTATGAAGTCTGGTAGATTTACCTTAAAAGCCAGCCCAGTGGCACACAATACAAAGTTTGTTTACAGTAACTCCTGTGTTGTCTTCAAACGATTAGGTAAACGATCCATTAATGATCTCAAATGCTGCACTTGGCAGGAAGCAAGGCAGAGGAGAGAAGCAAGTTAAGAATGGAGCAAACAATGTTTGGAGGGCTTTACAACCTACAGAGGTTTCAACATCCTAATTAAAATCTGCTGTGGGGTCCTCTGCTCATTAATGCCGCCTCCCTTCCTTTGAGGGAAAATGCTGCTTCCTCTCTCTTCTGGACTCTCTAATCTCATCCTCTTTGTCTCTGCTGAGCTGTGTCAGAAGGTGTTGCGTAGGAAGGTGTAGCAACTGAGCGAGACGTATAGCGAAGGGCGAGGAAGTCGTGTTGATTAGGCAGGAAACACGCTTCACCTTGTGAGGCATCAGATTATTTATTTGTACAGGTGAAGCCTCTCTCTAAGCAGTATAGAAGTATGTCATTTCAGTTTTTGTCTTACCTTAATTGGTAAATAAGCAGCGCAGTCAGGCAGGTTTTCACAAGCTTTGTTTTAAGCATGCTTTACACTCTTGTTAAGCCCAAAGGAAAGTACAGATGTTGTGAAAATTAGAAGTTGAGTTTAGAGTAAGCAAATAATGTCATCATTGATGACAATTATTTGGTATCACTCTTACTGTGTGCAGCAGTGTGGTTCTCCTTTTACGGATAATGTGAGGGAATTTATGATTTTGAATGCAGAATACATTACAGCCACTAATCCCAGTAACAATACAACAGCTTGGGGATGGACTTGTTTGATAAAAGGTGGCTGTAGCCACTGTGAGATCACTCATTGGTGTCAGATTCCACATTTTGAAGTATCAGTGTTAACGTTTTGGATGCTGCCATGTGGGGTTTTTGGAACCAGAAGTTACATTTATATGGATGAGAGGGTAGAGTGCTAAGTTAAAGCTAGCAAGTTTGGTTAGCAAGCTCCATTCATAAGCTGTACAGGTGCAGTGCAAAGACACATATCAGCTAATTAGTGCAAAGTAACGGACTAATGAAATACTGAAAATTCACTCACCAAAACTGAGGCCTAGCAGACTCCAGTCAGCTCCAGCTGCCTCTCTCAGGATACCTGTCAATCAAAGTGGCCACGCCCCTAACTCCAGTATCCAGATAGATTAGTTCAATTCAATTCAATTCAGTTTTATTTATATAGCACCAAATCACAACAACAGTCGCCTCAAGGCGCTTTATATGAGTTATATGAGTTATGAGTTTATATGAGTTATAAAAATTCACCCCACTCTGAGTCATTATAAAGGAAAATTGTCCACAGAAGACAAAAAACATTTTTTTGTACCAGGTTGTAAATGTGCTTTGGACGTTTTAACATGGGATTCTGTGGGGATTGACTCACTTTTGGAGGCAGCCTCATGTGGCCATTAGAGGAACTGCAGTTTGTGGCACTTCCAGGTTAGCTTCACTTTTCAGCTCCGGAGATTGCCTCTTGGTTGACCCCAATAGAGGAAATGGTTCTTTATGTGTTAGCGAGGTGTAGCTCATTCTACAGCTTGTTTGAAAATATATTTTTCTGCCTTGTAAAGTCATTAAACCGCCCCGGCCCTGGCAAGCTCCTGCTACACTGCATTAAATGTTGTTTTTACTCAAGCTATCATAAATCAGTAGAACATGTTACCTTGAATTATTTGAACAATAAATTAAGAAACTGAGTCATCTGCTGTTATCTTACAATAGTCAGTTGTGGCTGAGACTCAATATGTAGCTGTTTGCCACATTCTTAATGAGTGTATTTAAACACTTTGACAAAACAAACATGGTAAATTTTACTGTAACCAGTGCAGAGATAAATAAACTTATGGTGTACCGCTGATTGATGACAAATCTAACCTGGAAGCTCTTCATGCCAGCCGGTTTCTTTTTCAGTCAGTACCAGATAGCAGGCAGATGGACATCAGCTGATAAAAAAAGAGCTAGACCAACTTCAAAAAGTTTCTCAAAAGAAACTTGGGAGTGCAGATATATTTACCCTGCTTGTCTTTTCTTGTCTTAGAAGATAAACTCAGAGGATAATATGTGTGGCATTAGATTGGTACTAGACTTGAAATTAATCTACCTGATTCTGTGGCTTAGTTAAAACATGACCCGTAGCACGGCAAAACTGACCTTTAATGATGAACGGATGAATGGAAATGAGCTTTTAGACTTAGATGGAGGTTTGTCAAAGGCCATAGCATAATATTAACATCATTTTCATCTTTCCAACATAACTCACTTGATTGAAGTCAAATCATATAATTTCTGAACAATTAATGTATAACACAAATTTCTGTTATCCGCATTTCTGTAACTGCCTTTCCACATTAAGACACTGAGTTTGTGATTAGAAGACTGAGAATAAAGAGGGAACAGACTGCTGATTAGACTGTCATTCACAGTTCAGCTCAGTGCCTGTCATCATCTTTAGCCTAATCATTTTCCCCTGGCAGCTGATTGCTTTTTACCACACTAATATTCCAGGAAAGACAGACCCCATAGCACACACGCATACGGCTTATCAAAGAAGAATGTGTGTTGATGTCTGACAGCTGTGTTCAACTCAGGATCACTCCACCACGTTGAGTTTCTGCCGGAGGAAACAGAGAGAAAGTGCTTGAGTTTTGATTTCTCCTGCAGTGTGGGGAGGAAGGGAGAGTGGAGAGAGGAATGGCAGTGAAATTCATTAATTCCACCGATTTGCCAGTCAAAGCTTCTGCTTTTTTTCAACCAGACTGAACATAAACAAACACAATCATGTGCAAATGAGTCCAAATGAGATGTGACAGTTCTATTGGGCTTAATTTATTAGCAGTGATTATGTAGGCCTGCTTTCCACTGGCAGCCAGCAGAGATGACTGAGCGTAAATAAAAGAAATCAGCAGCATTATGAAAAGTGGATGTTATTAATAGTGATGGCTAAAGCTGCTGGCATGATGAGATTCATTTAAGCACTGATATGCTCAGCCTTTATGGGATAAATTGTGGTGGTTTTTTTTTTGTTTGTTTTTTTTGCTTCTTGAGCACTCAATTCAGGCTAGAAATGAGCTTTTCAAGGCCGCTCCAGGCACCACTGTCACAGCAGGGGTTAAATGGACACCATGAATTTTTAATACATTATTTTGGGTTTCTACATAATAGCACACAGTGTGAAGTACTCTGATGGTGAGTTAAAAAAAAAATAATGTAAAAAATGTTATTCTGGAATCTTTCCAACTCTACTCCCACACTGTATTTGCCTAAAGTTAGCACTTAAATACTGGCAGCTTTTACAAAACTGAAGTCATGTGAAAGTCACATTCAGTGCCATTAAGGAATGAAAATTAAATACAGCCAAAATTACAGAGGAGTTGGTCTCATGATTCACATTAGGCCAAACCCCAAATTAAATTTACAGAGAAGATGCAGGTACTGTATAAGTGTGAGGTACCATCAAAAAGTGCAGGGAGTCAAAACCAGATGTGATTTAAAGCATTTGTGCAGACAGCACAAATGCTTTAAATCACATCTGGATTTCTAGATGGCTCTATGGAAGTCCAGTTCTGTCCCTGTCCAGTTGCTGTCTGCGATTTGACCATGGACCCCAAACTTCCACAAAGAACAAACAGTTCTTTCAAACTGGCCTGACTTTTGTGTTAAAGATGATCGCAAGTGATGAGAGCTGGGTCTCTGACCACAACACAGATACCAGACAGCGGTTTTCAGGTGGAGATTCCACAGCCCAAAGGCTGTGCATCAAATCAGGAGCATGCTTGGGTTTTTTTTTTTTTTTTTTGCTGAGACGTCTGAGGGAGAACGTTCAGCGGAAATGACCAGAACTGTGTTTCATTCCATTGTATGTTGGCACAAAGTGACACTGAAAATGCAGGAGTCATTTTGGCCATACCAACTAAACGAGTCAGTAGATTTGTCTCCCTGTGAGTTTCCCAGAAATGAAAATTAGTTTAAGGGTCTTTGTTTTGACACGCTGGTGGATCTCCAGCACACATCGCAGAAGCGAAAGCATAATCAACAGAATGGGACTACATGAAAAGACGACCTTTAAGGGAAGACGGGCCAAATTTAAATCAGGTACGGTTTTTGATTTTTACTTTCTGAGCACACCTCAAAGTGTGGATGTCACATTTCTCTCACTTTGAATCATAACTATCCAGCAGTGCATTATGGGACAGACATTTGCCTGATGTTACTTGGGCACATAGAGTACAGTACATATAAAACTATATGCACTTACCATAAAAAGCAGTTTAATCTACATCCCACTTCTGTAGAGGTCTTGGTGATTTTACCCATTTATCCCAGTCCCTGTCTTGAGGCGATGAACACCTCCCTCTATAATATAATGCTATGCACTTGGGTTTACTGTTTACACAGACTGACAAAGAGGTAAGGGGGTGAGGTGCACGCCATCCATTTTCCACACTTGGATGACAGTTTGCGGTTAATGATCTCAGTTGTTGCAGGGGAGGTGCTGATGTCATGCATTGCTCTCACCTGTCATCAAGAAAATCAGATCCTGTTGGCTTTGGCTCTTCTGGCCAGTGGGACTTGCATAATCAAGCAGCTCATGCTGATGGGTCAGCTCAAGCTGCTCTGCTGGAGACCAGGCTGATTTCTCACAGGGGAACCTCTGCTGCCATGAAGCCTCTGGGTGGGAGCTGCAGTGATATTACGTGGCGCTGAACTTGTTTGGGGAGCACTGTTTCTCTTTATGTAGAGCTTTGTACAATATTTGATCAACATATTTTAGCTGAAAAATGGATGGTAATAAAGCACAATGAGTGAACCACAGAATTAAAAATGTGTCTCTACAGCAAAATCAATTTTGATTCTAATAGTCTAAAAATGTCTTTCATGTGAGCGTGTTTGTTTCACGAGATGTTTAATTTGCCAGATTAGTATAATTTGCATGTTAGAGATGAAAACTGAAACAGTAGACAGAAGAGCCTTAATTAGGTGCGTGAAGATGCTCCATAATTGCTGTAGCCTTGGTGTTACTGTAAACACGAGTGTGTTTCTGTGTGCACACATCTGCTCACATTTTCAGCCGGATTTTGGAATAGTTGTAGAAGTTTTATAAGGCTGGATTAGGTTTTATTGTTAGCCCTCGGGGCTGTATTCAAGCCCCGGAGGTCAGTGTCTATCTACTGTACTCCTATTTTATGTGGGGGTCAAGTTATGAATATGAAGTTAATTAAATTAGGGATTTTCTTGACAGCTAATTTACTAGTAGTTCAAGCAGAATAAAAATCAGACTAACTGACTTGTCCAAAAGTAAGAAAACACAACACATAACAAAACACAACCAGTCAAAATTGAGCACAATCTGATGGGTGAAATGAAATGCTGTCCATGTGCATTTATGAGCCCGATGAAACTGTCAATCACATTCTTCAGTAATCAAGTCGTATTTTAAATGTCACTGAAACGTGTGGGACTTTGCACTGTGTATGAAATCACACACACAATCTCGGATTAATTTGCAGAGTTTGGTTACTCATTGTGCTGGTCGAGCAGTTTACTCTGACACAGCCAGCATGTAACCGCTTATATTCTACATCAGTGTCCTGCAGAACTGTCATCCGTCTTACTTTTCACCGCAATTTTTTACATCACGTCAGGGCTGCAACCCCGGCTAGTGGTGTGTGTTGTCGTAACATCTCAGAAACAGCAGATAACCACTGTTGTACATCAATATAATATGAATAATTAGTTTAATAGACTAGTATGCTGGGTGCAGACTAGCAAAGGCACCAACGTTTAATCATTTAGTCAACTACTGAACATCCCTAAATTAAATATCAGTTTTCTGTACTCAATATGTCTTCCATATAAACATCTACTTCAGTCTTTCTGCAAAGCCAGAAAGTACTGATGAGTTTTACTTCATAAGCCTTACACCCTTGTAATTTCACAAAGACAGGCCTCGGTTAGCCTCACTTTACGCACAACACTCACTTAACTTGTCATAAAAAGAACTGCTTAAAACAGTGCGTAATTTATTCTGCTGTTGAGGGAACTTTCTTTTGAGTGTTATGTAATGGGGAAATTCATCAGACCCTAATGGAGGTTGGTACTGAGTTGCACTGTGGTATATGTAGGAACCTGGGGCTGACTGCACCTAAAGGCCTTATGCATGGTGTTAAGCTAAGTCGGCTGTAACCGAGTGGTAAAAATACCCAAATTCATTGCTGAAATTTACATGCTTACAGTCTTATACAACAAAAAAATCTTTTTAAAGTTCATTTTGCCCTTCATAACAACTTTATGGTGGGAAAGATTTTTTCGTAACTCGCCTGCTTGGATGTTTTTAAGGTCGAGGCACTTAACTGGGCTTTTCAATCCCATTCGTAGCATTGGTGCCTTTTGAAGAATTGTTAATGGAATTATCTGACTAATAATTTGGTTTACTGGGCAGTACAGCTCATCAGAGAGGTCTGTGCTCCAGCTTTGCTGAGTGAAATTCTAGTATTTTAGTAGTCTGTATCTGTGCATTACACCCTTACAGTTTATGGATGATAACTTAGCACTTCACCCTCCTATCAAAATATTGTCACTTCTGGTTCTAATAAAACCCCAACACGGCCACAGCCAGTATGCTAAATGCTAAAATGTGGAGTTCAGAAATCAGCGGCTGACATCGTCTTGTGTATGTCCATCTTTGATATACAGTCAATGGCCGTAACTTGGTGTATTAAATTCAGCCCAATAGGTGGTGCAATGGATGTAAAGTCCAAAAAAGACTGGCCTTAACAAAGACCACGTGGTGGCCCAGTGTTTTTTGGCTGTGAGTGTCAGGGCTTCTTGGCCTGCTCCTTTGACTCTGTTTTAATCTGCTTGTTGTGAGGCCCTCAACTTTAAAAAAGGACAATGCTAAACTGGTGGACAAGAAGCATGTGACTTTCACAAATAATGTGCCAAGCACTGAAAATACAGTAGTATAAGTCAGGCATGTCAGGTTTTACTTTTCGACACAGACAGAAATTTTACATGCTAATCTCTACATAGCATGGAGTACAGTAATTAATGCTGTAATATTTTTGCCAGGAAAAGTTTTATGTCCGTTTTTCATGTTATCTTTTCAAATGGGAGAAAAAAAAATATGTTCCTCTACATGTTTCCAGAACAGCTGTCATTGTCCAATGCACCAGTGGGCAAACCCCTCTAGACTAAACCTGACAAATCTGTCCAGAACCCACAGTGTACGTAGCAGCTCTAGGTGGAAGCACAGCATGCAACACTGTAGATGTAGAAGCAGCTGAAGGCTCTCAGAGTGGGTCCAATAGAGGGAGTCCAAAAGAATATCCTCTTTTAGTTAGCTTATAATGACCATTTTTGGAACCATTCACATTCGTTGACTGATGAGCCTGCAGCCAAAGCCTTAAAACCCATTACATGTTCTGATTGTGTCAATCTAATGCACTAATTGAATGCTATCCCTTAGCCACTTTTCATCATTGAAGGGCCCATGCTGGTGAACTGATTTGGATATAATTTGCACAGCGAGGGCTTCAATCACAAGAGACAAACATTTTCCCTCTCATTAAAGAGCACATTAAAGATTATCTTCTCTAGTTGCCACAGTGACTCTATCTAATATGATTTGCTGGAAGTGTGCAGAGAACAATTTCCCTGTGTGATCCAGCGAGACTTGTATTTTCTCTGCTCTCTTCTCTCGCCTCCTCTCTTTTCTGCAGTAAGTGAGTCTAAAGAGACCTCTTTGATCTTGTCTCATTGCTCTCAATACTCCAGACTGAATTTAAATCACAAGGCCGACTATTTTAAGAACAAAGCTGCCGTTGTGCTGAACAAGGGAAAAGAGGAGCTCACTTTTATTTCTCCCACTATCCTGTCAGAATGAAATTTGCTAGACAGTATGGGAAGCTGTGCTTATTAGTGTGTGTCATTTGAATCCAGTGCATAGTTTTGTGGACATATGTGATTGTTACTAATTGCAAAAACATAAATGCAGAGATTGTTTTAAGAGTCACAGAACAGCATGGTGCATGCATACAGGAACTGCTCTAAATAAAATTGCATGGCCCCCTTCACATTTGTTTTGGCCCTTTTATGCTCTCTGTTGTTGCTCTCACTAACGGTGGCGCACACCAAAAGTGACGTCACAACTGCTGGCTCGTGCCAGTGTCGTTTTGGCTTGGCATGCACTCGATTTTTGTATCCTGGAGCGCGCAGCACGGCCAGCGTGGCAGGGATAGGGGAACTAGTGCATGAGCGAGTTGGCCTTTCAGATGTTCTTCCAGTATTGCCCAATGTCAGCTGTGCGTGAGTCTGTCCTTGGGCCATTGTTCCCCTCCATCTGTGAGTACACCTCGGATAGGTCTTAGGAGAACAGGCCATTTATTCCCTTGGCCTCTACTTCTCTGGTTTATCTCTTCAGCCTAGTAGCCAGGGTTGTGAGCATTTTTTTGGCAGCTTCTGGAGCCTCAGTTATGGACATCTTGTGTTACTTCTTATCCTTATGCCTCTCATGTAGCCTTTCTGTATATATTTGGCTCACATATCCAAATATGGTGCACATATCCTTGGTGCTGATGACTGAAATATTACATCCCTTTGTGGTTTGCTCTTACTGTGACTCTCCAACCGCGTTGTGTCACAGAGCAGTCGGTATCAGTGTTCAGATCAGTCTACATACATTACAAACACTGTCAGCATTTCAAAGGTTTTTCCCCTCTGCTTTCAGCCTGTGTGAAAAGCCTTGCTCTTATTTTTCATGGTTGCCCTTTTCAAAGAAACCACCAAACATGCCACGAGAAAGGTCAAGGGGATCTGAATAACATTAACAATCTTCACAGCCACTTTTCTGCCTGTCTCTGCCATCCAAAAAAGACATCCATCCAGTCCTCTCCTCCACAGGTAACTCTTAAGGTGGAAAAACTGTCTGCAGACTTTGTAGTAATCTGTGAATGTTGCCTCTCCTCCCTGACTCTTGCCCTGACAGACCCCTGGCATCTCTATTGCTTTTATTTTGCTGACTGACAACAAAATCACTGGCAGAGGGTTCCTCACCATAAACAAGGAGGGGAAGTGTCAAAGGTTGGAGAGATGGGAATTTAAGCTTGACAAAGGATCTAGGCTGAAAGCCACATAAAACCTTACTCATAACAGGGCATGACTTCTCGTAGTAGGTGTCAGGCAGGGAAGATGCATGTAATGGCTCTTTGCTAAGAGACAAACTCAGAATTGCTTGGAAAAAAAAATAAGACAGGAGGAGCTACTGTAATACCTCTAAATCTTAAGCCTCTAAATCTTTTCACATGGGGGCAGTGTTGCACCATTTGTTGCACACCTCCCCCACTCACACCATATCCCTCCTCTTCCTCTTGCTGGTGTGTTCTTAATCATCTGAGTTTTCTGTGGAGGCATGCAGCAGGCGTCCTCTGCTCTGGGTCTCCTTATTTCCTCCTCTGATGTTGTCTATGATAAAAGACAATCACAACAGAGACAATCAAATACCACAACTCTCAACTGTCTTCATACAGAAATTATCGTGATGCAACATGACAGTTGTGACAGTTTTTTGGGGTTTTTTTGGTCCCACAATCTGTCTTAAAATTAATTTGGAAACTGTCAGAAAAAACGAATCCTTACAGAAATGCAGGATTATTAAAAGCTATGACCTTGACCCCCACACATAAACTAAACTGATAAATGAGTTTAGATAAAAGCATAGAAATAATCATATCTTGTTGATGTAATTCTCACAGTTTACTTTTCAAAATTGAGAATAATATAATATAGTCGTACAATAAAGACTTTACTTATGCTTATTCCATATAATTAAGTGAATTAAAAAAATTAAAAAATAAATGTAAAACACTTTATGTAATTACAGCTGCTTTTGAAAGATTTTAGGATGGTTTCATATTCATAGTATTCTGACTAAACTAAGACTCATTTTGAAACCAGATCAACTGGAAATCAAGTTGGTTAACAGTGATGAAAGTGTGGAATCAATGGAGGCATTTTGGAGCAATGTAGCAAACCGCATGAAAGAGACTAACAGTCTCATTTCATGTTGTTAGCATGCCAACCTAACAGGCAAAGAGCTGCACTGAATCTGCTGCTTGATTCTGGTATATACATGAACGTGAGGCCCTGAGGCCCCCAAGTGGTTTATTCAGGGTTGTCCGGTGTATCAGCATCAGCTAAGACGAGTCAAAACAAGCACTGAAAAGTCACACCGAGCACATGCACCTCTGTAGAGGGCAAAGCATTCAGCATTCAGTCAACACCTCCCCTGCTTAAAGCAGGTTTAACTTTTTTTCCACACAGGACTCAAAGGCATTTATAATCATTTTTAAAGATTTAAATGCTTCTATTGATTTAATGGAACTTTTCAAAAAGCATCAACTGATCCCAGTAATAAGCAGACATCTCCCCTTATACGGGTCCTTTCCAAAAGTGGAAGACAGTGAGTGCTGTCTGGTTCATTGTATCACAGCAGGATATTTTTCTTCTGGGTTCACAATACCCATTGATTTGTGAGCCGATGCTACACTGGTCCCCCGGCACCCAGTGCCATCTCTCCTCTCTTTCTTACTTACTTTACTTACTTGCCCCAGTTCGACAGCCGTCATCTCAGGACAACTGCTGTGCGAGAAGATGGCAACCCACTGCGGGTGGGCGTGTTGTTGTTTGTTTCATTAAACATGACCCTAGTGCACCGTAGATGAGGCACTTCATACGGACAGCGCATACATTTATTTTGATGGTGCTGGAGGGAAAGAGTTGAAAACAAATTGATTCTGAAAAAGCCTTAACAGCTGAGCATCTGGATCCTAATGAGAAATGGAATATTTGCTAAATGAGCTCAGCAGGAAATGTTTCTTATTAAATATTCCTTGTAAGTACTATGTATCCTATGATGAATTTCCTCTATATCACATAGACATAATTTATATTTAACCCATAAAGTATTCCTACAAATGAAGACTGAGCTGTAGTATTTTCTGACCATGTGATAATGAAAAGAGACAGGCTGGGATTGTTGTATAAAAACTGAAGTTTGCAGAGCTCTGCAGCTAACCTGTCTGTCTGTCTGTCTGACTGGAATATGTTGTGACCTCTGACCTTTTTCAGAGACAGAAAAAAAACCACCAAAAAGAGAATATTGGAACAGACTTGTGGCTCTATCACATGACCACAATCTTATATATTCTCATTTGGACAGACTTTTGCTGAGCTGTGTGTGTCCCACCTGCTGATTGAAAGAGGAGAGAAGTCTTCCCCTGCCTTTCTTTCTGACTCAATAGGCTGGCTCAGCCTGCTGGATCTCAAGGATGGATGGAGGGATTTAAAGATAGACTGACTGACTGAAACCAGGGGTAAAGTGAGAGCATGGTTTACAGACAGAATATTCCTGCTGACAGTAAAAAAGGTAAGATATGGACAACCATAGCTTCTTTCTCATTTCCTCCTTCTCTCATCTCTGCCTGCCAGCCATCAGCTCTTAATTCTTCTTTCTGTGAACCCCTACATTCCTGTAGTGAAAAGTCACTGCTGGATCTAATTTCATACCATTCTCTGCTGAGAGCACATAGAAACAAAACACATGGAGATTGTTACAGTTTAAAAGTCACTGTGATCCGTTCACTTTCCTCCAGGACCTCATCTCTTCCTGTTTTAAGGCATTTCAGTCAAGCTATGTTCTAAACATTGCAGTTGATCGAAAACACTGAACCTTTAAACTGTAAATAATCTGAATGGATAAGAGGATAAGATGAGTATATTGCTTGTATTATGGCCTGTAAAAAAAGTTATCATTATTTTATCATTTACTTTGGCATGATCATTAAATAAAGATACATACATACTTTTTTTTTTTAAACACTTAACCGGGTCTGGGTTGCAGGGCCAGCAGTCTAAGCATACGTGCTCAGAGCTCTCCAGCCACCCCCTCCAGGTCTTCCTTGAGGATATCAAGATGATCCCAAGCCACACGAGACACAGTCCCTGCCTAAAAGGACATGCCCAGAACTCCTCATCTAGGAGGTGCTCAGGAGGCTTCCTAGACAGATGTGGAGGTTCTTTTCTGAGCCCCTCCCAAATGACCCTATCTCTGTGGCTGAACCCAGTCAGTCTTTGGAGGAAGTTCATTGCTGATGCTTGTATTCATGGTCTTATTCTTTCGGTTGCTACCCATATGTTGTGGCCATAGGTGAGGTTGCGGTAGACACTACACCAGTCTGTCTGTCAGTATCCCGCCCCACTCTTCCTTTACTCGTAAACAAAACCCGAGATACTTGAGTTCCTCCTCCTGGTGAAATAACTCCTCCCCAACCCATAGTGGGAAGTCTACCCTTTCTTTGGCTGAGAACCATGGCCTCAGATTTGAGAGTGAAACAGAGTCGGGGCCTGTGTATATACAGTTCCGGAAAAAATTAAGAGACCAGTCCAAAATTATCAGTTTTTCTGATTTTGCTATTCATAGGTATGTTTGAGTAAAATGAACATTTTTGTTTTGTTCTATAAACTACTGACAACATAACTCCCAAATTCCAAATACAAATATTTTCATTTAGAGCATTTACTTGCAGAAAATGAAAAATGGTCAAAATACCAAAAGAGCATTGTCCTGCTGGAAAAACCAATCCTCAGAGTTGGGGAACATTGTCAGAGCAGAAGGCAGCAAGTTTTCTTCCAGGATAACCTTGTACGTGGCTTGATTCATATGTCCTTTGCAAAGACGAAGCTGCCCGACTCCAGCGTTACTGAAGCATCCCCAGATCATCACCGATCCTCCACCAAATTTCACAGTGGGTGCGAGACATTGTGGCTTGTAGGCCTCTCCAGGTCTCCGTCTAACCATTAGACGACCAGCTGTTGGACAAAGCTGGAAATAAGACTCATCAGAGAAGATAACTTTACTCCAGTCCGCTATGGTCCAATCCTTATGGTCTTTTTCAAACTTC
>VUQI01063829.1:0-17641 GCA_015106735.1 Paratilapia polleni
TTTGATGGTAGAGTTTTGGGTTTTCTGTATTTTCCTTTGTTCTCTTTTAGGTGGGCCTTGTTTATGTGTAAATGTGTGTAAAGGGACATTTCATAATAAAACTTACATTTCCCCAGCATTCCCCAGTCATTATTCAATTCAATTCAATTTTATTTATATAGCGCCAAATCACAACAACAGTCACCTCAAGGCGCTTTATATTTTAGGGTAAAGACCCTACAATATTAGACAGAAAACCCCAACAATCAGACGACCCCCTATGAGCAAGCACTTGGCAACAGTGGGAAGGAAAAACTCCCTTTTAACAGGAAGAAACCTCGACAGAACCAGACTATGGGACAGAGAAAGAGTTAATAATAAATAATGATTAAATGCAAGTGGTATATGAACATATGGAGAGTGAAAGGAAGTGAGGAAGAGGAAGTGCTCAGTGCATCATGGGAAGCCCCCAGCAGCCTAGGTCTATTGCAGCTTAACTAAGGGATGGTTCAGAAAGTCTCTAAACAATTATCTAAACAATATTTAATCATCACAGTCTTCACAAGACTAGCATGCTTTAAACAGGCATTAACAGCTTCACATGGGTATCATAGTACCTAAAGATGAAATGATATGTGATATGTGATATGATATTGTGGATCTTTGTATCAATTTTGGTCTCAGTTACATACTTGTTACCCCTCTAGAATTCAGCCATCGTTAATTTGAAAGCAGAGGTATAATAATCATAACCCTTTTCCACAGTTTGTGTACAAGATTGTCATGAGTGTAATGACAATAACCAGGAATTTTAAAAATGAAATTTCAATAGTCAATATTGTTAATAATGCACGTATGATATCATAATGTGTAATTCCATTGTTTTTAACAGTTATGATTGCAGACTCTCGCCACCTCCATGCACTTGTATTTTAAGTTGAATTTAAAAAGACAAAACAAAATAATAATTATAGAAGAATTTAATTAACATTATTGCTATTATTTTTAACATATTATAATCATGTTGTTATCGTGATTTTTTGGTCAATTTTATTCTTTTTATGTATTTATATGTTTATTTTTGGAAGCCTTGGCATCAGAACCATTACAGCCCTAATGACACACCAAACTTTCTCTGAAAAACTTTTGTAAACCAGCATCCAGCTCATTTGTTCTCCTCTGGCACATGTACAGTAATTCATGGAATTCTTGTACATTCAATAATTCCCAGTGAATACAACTAGAGGCTTGTGCTGTTTTCCCAGAGGCAGATTTTCATAAATCACTGCAGAGGCAATGAGTGCAAAGTTAGAATGACACAGAAGTGCTCCATGTGTCAGTATGTTGTCAAAAAATAAGCCTGAAAGACAAAATAAATCTATTTTTCCCATTAAATGTTGATCTTTATTTATATTGTAATTTTGTTGGCAAAAGAAACTATGTACCTAATCTCAAAGTGTTACAAAGTAGTTCTCTTGTTGCTGTGCTCCTTTTGGTCAACCTGTAAGTAGTGGTATCTGCATTTTATCTGATCTATAATCATTATCACTGATGTTTTTCTTAATTCAGTAAAGTTTTACTACTTCAGTAAAAACTTCAAAGACCATCAGCTTTATGGCAACACATAATCAGAGGCATCCATTTTACTGCTGGCAATGCCAGTGGATTAGAGTCCATCCATGTAGTGTGATCTCATTAGGCTTCATTCAAACAGTAGGCTTTCTCGTTGGCTTTAATCACTAGATAAGTCAGTAACTGATTTAAATGGCACATCTAATGAGACGTCAAGCTGTCAAATACACATCATAAATGCAACTCTAACCCTTCTCTCTGAGTGCTTATATTCTATGTTAATCTGGCTCTAAGGCTGGAGGAAGCAGAGTGAATGACTGGATTACAGGTCATTCATCCATGTAATGTGTCTGTACGCAGACCACTCAAACACACATTAGCGCGAGCACACACACACACACACACACACACTCTTATCCATTTCTATTCACAGGTCATTCCTGTTACTCATGAAAAACAAACTGTGATGAAGAAGTAACACTGGTCAGACAGAAATAAGACTTCTAAGAGTTTTATCTTTTGAGTCAAATGAGCTGTGTATTCAGGGTGAAATGGGGTTTTGTTAGAGTGAAGTGAGATGAAAAAGGTCACTACCTTAAGATCCTGCTTTAAAAGAAACTCGAGAAGCATCATCCTGGTCCATTAGCTCAGTATCAGCAATGATTCTGACCTGTGAAGTGTATCCTCCCCTTATTCATCGTTGCCATTATAAAATGTATTCTTTCCTGTATCACTTACAGTAATTCAGTTAAAAGAAGCCATTTTTAGTGCCATAGCAATCCCTGTTCATGTGTTACTATATATCACAAATATTCTAATAACTTCTCCAAACTGAGATATGCACATGTTAATTTGGGGGAAAACAGAGCACATAATCAGATAATTTAAGCAGAGGTATGAGAGAAGAAAAAAGTTAATTTTTCTCTGTTACAATGTGGTATCTTTGAAAATATTTAAATGTGTTTGATGATCTTTATAGTTTTGGACACATCAAATGATGAGATCATATGATTTAGACTGAATGTGTTAAAGTAAACTACCTTGATTTAACTGAATTGAATTACAGTAATTATTTATGTGTTCACATACACTATATGGACAAAATTATTGGGTCACACCTCTTAACCTGTGAATTTAGGTGTTCTGTATAAAATCAAGCACCTAGCCGTGCAGTCTGCCTTTACAAATATTTATGAGAGAAAGGGTTGTTCTAAAGAGCTCAATGAATTCAAGCATGGTGCTCTATTAGGATGCCACCATTGCAACAAGTCAGTTCGTGAAATTCTTTCCCTCCTAGATATTCCAACTGCAAGTGGTATTATTGCAACGTGGAAGCATTTAGGAACTCCAGCAGCTCAACCACAAAATGGCAGACCACATAGACAAGTTGCAGAGAGTGCTGAGGCACATAGTGCATAAAAGTCACCAATGCTAAATGGTAATGGTAAATGGACTGATTCTTATATAGCACTTTTCTACTCTACTTGAGTACTCAAAGCGCTTTATACAACATGCCTCATTCACCCATTCACACACACGTTCATGCAAGCACTTCCCTTTATACTGCAAGTGCAATCTATCTAACATTCACACACACTCACACTCCGATGAATCGGAGGCAACATGGGGTTCAGTATCTTGCCCAAGGATACTTCGGCATGCAGACTAGGGGAGCCAGGGATCGAACCACTGACCTTCCAAGTAGACGACTCACTCTACCTCCTGAGCCACAACCGCCCTCTAAATGCTCTGCTTACTCAATGACTATGGAGTTCCAAACCTCCTCTGGCATTAACATCAGCACAAAAACTGTGCCCCAGGAGCTTCATGGCATGGGTTTCCATAGCTGAGCAGCTCCTATAGGTGTAATGTGTAGGTGGCCCAGTACTTTTGTCCATATAGTGTATGTTATAAGAATAAATTTATATATTTTGGTGTTTCTCTGGGTGGACAACACACCTACACCCTGCATATTTACCCACATTAAATATCACCCTGATCCCACTAGACAAAGGACAATACTCCAATATTATAATAAGTATATAGGTCGCTTGTTTAAAAGGGGTTAAAACCATGATACAATGATAGAGATGGTGGTGATGTCACAGTGGCTCCTTTTCAGGGAACTAATCATTTATTACGTGGAGTTGGACTGTCATCTAAGCAACCATTTTACTATGCGCTTAATGGCGTGATAGAATCTGTTTTAACCCAAACCAGGATCTCTTCCTGAACCCTAATGAAATACAGAAAACTAAAATAAAAAAAAAAAGAAAAAACTGAAAAGAATAAAAGACATTTTACCATCTGTCCTATAGAAGCACTAGACCAACAGTGGAATAATAAATGTTCTTTCTGTAGTCATTGGAAAAAGGTTGATTCTGTCATTTAGGAATAGGGTTGTCACACAACTTCACACAGCATCACTGCAGATAGGCAGGCACACAGCCCCTCCTCTCACTAGTAGCTGAACACATGAGCAGTAGCACAACAAACTTAGCGAAGTAGCTTAAAGACTGACACTGAAGACTTTTTTGAGGCCAGTAAAGCTGTGGTTTCAACATCATTGGAGTACTAAACAGTTATAAAAGTTAACCTGGCCGCTGCACACCTTAAAGTTAGCCCTTTAACCATAAGCAAGTTCTGTTTATTAGTTTGCTTATTGTTTACGTTTCCATCTTTGTGTTAGTCCTTAGTAATTTTAGTCTTGAGTGTTTAGTCCCAGTTACTGTTGTTTATTTTTATTCCCTCAGTGTTCCTGTCTTATCCTTGTGTGTCAATTCCCCTATGTTAAGTTAGGCATGTGTCTGTGTTTACCCCATTCAGTTATGGTTCTCATGTCCTGTTTTATTTTGATAGCTGGTTGTCTTCTATGTCTTGTGTCTAGTTTGACTTCCCCTGTCTCGTTCTCTTGATTGTTTTCAGCTGTGTCTTGCCACCCAGGTGTTTCCCATTACCCCTTATTTTGTTTGTGTCTACAAATAGTGTTGTCATTCCTTTGTTCAGTGTCACAGTGTCTGTTATCTTCCCTGTGTGCTCCATGCCAGTTTATGCTGTGTGCATTTTGTTACTGCTTTGTTTTATTGACTTTCCATTTTTTGGACTCTCTCATTTCATCATAAAGGTTTGTTTTTTGTTATGTTTCTCTTAAAGTCCCAGATTAAAGCTGAGAAAGGTCTACCAGCAATTAACCAGAAATTCTAGTATTGTGACAACCCTATTTAGGACATGTTTCAAGTATCCTTTCACAGGATATGTGTGTTCTCTGCACTGACACCAGGACCACTTGTTCTCATCATCTACAGCAGACATAAAGGCAGACCCAAACCATAAACATTTCCAGAGAGCCAGTCTTTAATACTTTCAAGTTTGGTAGGTAATTATTCTGTAAATGGTACCAGGTAGGTTTGGGCAATATGATGAAATTTTTCGACCAGCCCTCAGTCCAAAACACTCCCATGTACATTCATTCATTGAGGAAAGTGAACACAATGTCACCTAATTGGGATTATTTGTGTTCTAACCCTGTGAGGTAAAGTACCTCTAACTCTAAATTTATGCTAACAGAATATGTAATTTTTTTAGAATTGTTCTCTCAAGTCTTGACAGTCAGGGGACACAAAAATATCATGAATGATGACCATCCCACAGTCTTCATTGATGATGGGACAAAACTGGAAAGTCAGGGGAACTAAATGAAGCAGTTATGTGAAGGTTGCTCACTGCTTCTACATGAACTAACAGGTGGAGATAAATATGTTATTAAACGATCAGGGTGCACAACCTGTAAAGTGTGGTGGTATCTGAAAGACGAGGGGGGGGGGCAACTCACCGCTACCTTACCCAACATGGGATAGTTTAAGTCAGAAACTAGTCGGCCACGTGAATGGAGACTTCTGGTCTCAGTGCCAGGTCTCCACAACACTACTTTCGCTCTGTCAATGTTTCTGTGCACTTTTAGCTCAACACAACAAAAAGGAAGGATTCACCATCTTGTGGTGCTATTGAGCTTGTGCTTAAGTTAATTATTTACCGATAAGTTCTCAAGGAGGAAGACCAGCAAACTACCAAAATAAAATTACAAAAATCACATTTAAAAAGCCCTGGCAAAAACAAAAGCTGAGGGCTTCCAGCTGGAGTTTGAACCAGGAACCTTCTCGCCGTGAGATGACAGTGCTAACCACTGCAAAGCTGTGCCGCCTACAACATTATAATGTTATCTGTCATCTTACTGAAATTTCCAAGAGAACAAACTTTGTTTGGAGCAGCTGCCACCCTTTATCTTTTCTAAACATCTCCATGGCTACCGACATTACTCATGGCTTTCAGCAGATTATCTGAGAAAATTAACTCTAATTACCTGCTCATGCATACAAGTGCTTTCTTGACTCCTCACTACTGAAATATGAGGAACACACACTGGGAATCAGTCTCATGTGAATAGGCAGAGTGTGAAGAAACAGCCGAATTCTACAGAGATTTTTTTTAACAAACAGCATTTAGCAAGAATGTTGTGCTGCAGCATTTAACACTTTAGCTACAATGCCACTCGGAGTGAAGGTGGTCTTAATTTTGCACTGTATGATGAGCTGCTGTTCTTCATGTGTTTCTAACACAAAGAGCAGAATGACATCACTAACTTCTGCTGTTACGTTAATAAATACATAAGTTGCAATTATTCTGGTAGCATAGCAACAGCAGCAGCTACTGACAGACAGCTGGCGTCAGATGTCTGATAAAGACTCAGACACTGCTGTCTGATTGCATGTGTGTAGGTATGAATGCATGTGTGTTACTTCCTGTTTCCGTCTGATAATTTAGGATCCTATTTATAAACTGCTGATTAGCATAACATTGAGCTTCACCTTCCTGTAAGCGGGAGTGTGTTAAAGACTCCAGCATGGCTGATTCTCACCGCATTCCTGCTCTTTTTTGTAATTCCGCTGCTTTGCTTTGTTAAATAATCACTCACTTTTCTTCTAGATACAAAGTTCAAGAAGATATGCAATGAATGGAAAATAAGTTGTACACATAATAGCCATTTTCAAACTTATATATAAGAACTGTTGGATAAGCATATATCTGAGCAAAAAACTTTTTTTTTTCTTGAATCATTTTAAATGTTGACTTTCAGTCTGACTAAAAGTAAACACAGAAATTAGCCACTTGCAGTGGACATTTGGCTAATGGTGATTTCCAAATGGGGATATTTGCTAGCTGGCCTAATTACCTGTATATTAATATTCCCTGGGTTGGTTCAGAACAAATGGTATATTACAGATATCTCCATGACTACACTGTATTATATTACAATTATTATTACTATGCTATGTATATATACAGAAAAACCCAATCACTTTTAGAAGGCTAATTTGCTGCTCCTCAATATTAGGTTCAGTATTAGGCCTTCTTTTATTTGATCATTATATTAATAATTTGGCATCCAACTGTTCTAAAGTTAATATAAATGTTTGCAGGCAACACAGTCATTTATGCTAACTCTCAACAGCAAGCTGCATCTTTTCTTATCACAGCTATGGAGACAATAGCATGGATTGAATGACTTATTCATGTTTAAACACTGAATTGGGCAAAACTGTAAGCATGTTTTTCTTTTCATTAGAAGAAGCAGTTAGGGTAGAGGGTGCACAATGGTTATTACCATGTTAAATATTTAGGAGTTTTGTTGATAAATGCTTAACTCTAAAAACATATGGCCCATTGTTCATTTCAATGTACAGATGCAACTTTAAGTCCCATTTTTCATACTTCATCACAACGCAGTCTCAGACAAATAGTGCATCAATTCAACCACACTACAGTCTTTATAACAAACACTTTAAATAATGGAAAAATAACTGATCACTATTGAAAAATAGTTACATTTTTTTGAAAATTTTGTTTTTATCACTAATATTGGTCTGCTGTATAGGATTATCCACAGTCTAGCACAACAACCACTTAAACAGTTTGTGACGACATGTGGTGTTGGCTCAAGCTTGGCAAGGGCTTTCCATATTATGACGAATTTCAGTTTACACCATTTGGGTAAACCTGTTTCTCAGTTAAGCCAACTTTGATGTGGAATTCTTTACCACAAACTCTAAGAGTGCAGTACTTTTAAACATTTTAAATTAGGTTTGAATGTTTGACTAAAATGTTGGAGCGCTTGTTCGCATGGTTGTAATTTTCATACACTGATGAAATGTTTGTTTTGTATGCTTTAGGGATTACACCGCCGTGCATGATAAAATAAAATTTCTGCTGTTTTAGAGAAAACAGTTGAAATGACCTAATTCAATGATGCTGAGTTCAAAAAATACCAATAAAAATATTCAATCACATACAGTTTTATCACAAAATGTGAATCCATTTTTTGTATTTCAGCTTCTCCAACACACTTGATATATTTTCATAGGTTTCTTTTAACTGGACAGAATGACCAGTTGGCACGGATGCAAAGTAATTACCATTATGCAGTAGGAACATTTTAGGCTGGCTTTTGAGCTGTCAGTGAACAGTCTCCACTCATCTGCATCGTACTCACAACCCATTGCACCCAAAGGACCTTCAACATCAACACAGACAAACTCATAGACAAAGTCATCATCCATTTCAAAGAATGGAATAAGATCCTTCTCACAATACCTACAAAAAGAAAATGTGGTTCCTGGAGCCAGGAGGCTTTTCTCACTGAGCCTAGACCCAAGCAACTCAGTCGCTTCCTTTGAGATCCAAATCTTGTACTAAGTCATTTAACTCTGGCTGAGTGAATAACTGGGGGACAGATGAGCTACTAGAAGATGGGTCTTCAAAGTCCTCATCACTACAATGTTGTGGATCTGGAGACAAAACATCATCAGACTCTTCTCTGTCATCAACTAAGCCAGTAAAAATGGGAGGTGGTATTTCATCTGAATGTGGTACGGGTCTCATTGCTGATGGCAGGTTAGGGGAACTGATAGATGATTTAGTTTTGGAACTGTATCCAGAAATATTGACTAAACAGAAGTAGCAGTCATCAAAGTGATTCTGTGGCTCCCTCCATACCATTGGAAAACCAAAACCCAAGCTCTTTCTCTTTCGCTTATTCCATGCTTGGAGGTTTTCAACACATGTCCGGCAAACTGAATGAGGTGCTCATGGCTTGTCTTGGTCGCCCAATTTCAGACCAAAATAAGAAAGTGTGCCTTTTTCACAAACTCTGTTATGTTTTGTCGCTGTTTGGATGTAGTGAAGCATCCACAGATAGCAAAGGACATCTGGATCGTGTTTACAATTGCCACTTGTGAAAAAAAAAAAGTGACGTGATAGAGCAAAATGGATATTGATTTTGACATCAGCAACCCAAAATTAGTAAAGAACAAGTGTTAGATTTCATACAGCAAATATGATGCAGGGCGGTGTAATCTTTGTGGAAGATATTTCATCTACAGTGGAATGAAGTGAATGAATGTAGCTAATTATGCTCATAGAAGATGAAGAGGAATAAAAGAAAATCAAGTAAGAATGTCTACATTTGTCATATGTAGAAATTTATTTTTCAAAAATATTAGTTTTTCACCTGTTTTGGGGCTGAGTCGACTTATTTTTTTGCAAATTACCTCCTCAGCCTTGGAAAAAAATCTGTTCACATGGTACACTTACAGGTACATATAAGTATTTTTTGCCAAGATATAAAACACATCGTTCCTGCCAATAAACTAGTGCATCGTGTGTCCTTGGAACAAATGCACCACTGAGGTGTCTTTAGCACCAGCAGTTGCACTGTGGGTACTATGGGTTTTACTAACCCTGCTGTCAAAATGTTCTCATGAACTGTCTGCTGACTTTGCTGTGGTTGCTGCTGCCACTCCTGCTTCTGCTGCTGATGCCTTTTGAGCTTTCTGGGACTTTGCGGTGTCATCAGGTTTGTTATACACACCATCAATCAAACCTAGAACCAGCAGGTAAGCCACATGTCGAAAATGAGGTGAAATGCACCAAAACTTCAATTAGCTGTGGTCACATCTGCGCTTTGTAAGCTCGACACAGCATCGAAACGTCAGTATCAAGCGTACCATCCTTATTAAATACAAATCTTAAAACTAGACTCTCTTTAGAACTTCATGTTTGCCGTGGCACTAACTAGACCATAGTGTGACATGCACCTTCCCAGAAACGTAACTACTGCGACAACTGTAATTGGTCTTCTTGGTAGTGATACACAGTGTAAATACTGATTAGCACAAGCATAATGCCTCCATTAAACAAAATGTAGTAGGCTGTAATAGTCTCCAACTTGCTCCCAATGCTAATGGAATAGCTACTATGACAGTATTCTGCCAGTGTAGACATATGCCATTTTCTTGTTTTGATAACTCTGACAATCTATGTGTAGACTCAGTCTTTTTTTTTAAAGTTTTTTTTTCTTTTTCCGAATTTCAGTAAAGCTAACTGTTGCTCAGCTCCAAGTCTAACATGATTAGCTCAGTTGCAATCCTGATAGCAGACTAATGCAGACACTCCAGCACAAAAGTATAAATGCAACCAATGCAACTCGATACAGGGATTCTATGCAGGACAAGAAAACAAACTTCAGAATACCAGAAATGTATACCCCTTTGCATTTAGCTTGTCCATGATGCTTTTTCTGCCCAGACAGTGTGAATCCTATTGGAAATCTACATCTGAATATTTTGACTGTACCTTAGTGGATAACACATTGGCATTGGTGGTTTCTCCTCCACCATTTAACCAGCTGTAGCCGGGCTAAAAGTCCCTCGCTGCTGTGGCTCCTTCTTGTCAACAGGCCTCGCCACCAGTGTGGAGGAGCTCCACATTTGTGAAGTAGAGCTCTTTTGCAACTTAATAACTGATTTCTTCAAATGTGAAACTAGCCTGTTACGTTACTCCATTACTTGCCACCAATCAAAGCAACAATATGCTGTCACTGGATGTACAGTAGGTGTCATCTGTGTCATGAGGGGTGAAAGCTTGACTTTAAAGTGCTTTGACAACAGTAGTTTACATATCACTTTCTTAAGTCTTTTTCGTTCATGTTGATTAATGTGTCGTGTAGATTTTTACCTCAGTGCTCTTGACTCCTGTGCAGGAGGATTCTAATCCTAATTAAAGGAATGCCTCTCCTAGAACAGCTCTGTCCTCGCTGTCTGTCTGTCTATCACAGTGTTCATCACCTCTCAGGTATAAAAGTGACTGCACACATGTGTGTAACTTTCCATCTTTAGTGGGGGTGGGGTGCATGAGGTGGGGGTATCCATATGGCCCCTTAATTAAAACCAGATGTTGGCTGATAAAAAAAAAAAAGAAAGAAAAAAGCATGCACCACAGTGAAAAATATATAGTCACCTGTATGACAGCATGATTATACAAATAATCTTCAATTACGAGCACGAACCACTAAAAAAACAACATAAGGTTGATTGAACAGAGAATAAAGATTAAAATCCAGATTTTGGTCCTTGACAGTGCAGGAAGTTGCAACAGCAAATAAATGTCAGCCTTAACACTGACATCAGGTTCTCGGAGGATGTTTGTCAAATTCAAACGTTAACGTCACGTTAGACAATTTCTCAGATGACACGTGTCACAAGTCTGCTTTAAATTAACTACCCACAAATAACCAATCAGGTCCATATATTTCTGAGGGAAAGCACTAACGGCTACAAGTCGGCATTAATTCACTCCAAAGCACTTGAGTTGATCGAACTCCACAGTAGGCTGTGCTAACCACCGCTGAAAAGTCACAACCACAGTGGTTATTGTAGGGCTGGTGTTAAGCATATTGTAGCTCAGCACCTTCTAATGACTGGTAGCCTCTTGCAACCCACTTTAGATGTGTAATGTGATACCGCTGTTCACACCACAAACCAAACAGGTCTTGAGGGACTTTTCAAAAGGTGTTTTATAATTGATTTCCACTGAAAGCCAGCCTTAACTGACTAATATCTGGACTTGCTTAAAGATAAATAAGGAAGGAAGAAGAGTTCAGGTGAGTGGTGCCAGAGAGCTTTAGTAAATTTTGAATTATGAAATCAAATTTGGTTTCTTCTGCACTTAACTCTGTTATGATTACATGTTTGGTTATTTGTGAAGGTTGAGTGGTATTTTAAACAAGAAGATGCACAAAACATTTTGGCATTTCTATTATATATACTATGATATTCAATCATTTTTATTATAAGACAAAGATTCGGGGCTCTTTTGCATTCCTGTGAACTTATGAAGCCCTCTCACCTGGTTGTTATTATGCATGCTTTTTGTGTGGTATGGCTACTCCCTGACTAGAGGGCCCGATAAGTTGGACCCTGAAGATAACTGTCATTTGTAGCCTGTTTTCCACTGCAACAGAGGGGATAAAGTTGGGCTGTGGAGTTAAGTGCTTCTTCATGATGCTGTGTTCTGGTCTGCAGTGTGTTTGATTATGTGCAAAGCTGCTTCACCTCTCAGCAAAATGGTCCGGTTTTGTCAGAGGGCTATGTAAACACCAGGCCTTCACACATGAACATCAATGTTGACTTTGCAAAGCATAGGCATGAGAGAAAATATAAAGTCAAGTAGGGTGCATGTTGGTTCAGGCAACAAAAGAAGCTGTTTTATTTTGCAGAATACATCTCATGACCTAAAAGAAGCTCTCTTTCTGCAGAGTTACGTGACAATAAATCTTGACATTCTTAAAAATTAGCAAGCAGCACATCTGCCACAATGACTTCAGAGGGGTTTTCCCTGCCCCCGCCCCTATCTCTGGTTTCAGGGATACCTCAGACAGGTGCACATTCAGCTGGAGAACTAGTCAAAGATCCTCTGTATTGCTCCCTACTGACAGTCCCATATCTCAGAATATCATTGCCCCTACAATTTGCTGTAACGTTTGTACACCTGCATTTCATATGTGAAGTGGTGATTCTTTGGCCACTAACTTCATCTACAGAATATTTTAGGATGCACATTCCAAGCTTAAAGTCCCCAAACAAGCTCCCAGTAAATTCATTGTTTTCATTGTGAAAGCCATAAAGTAGGCATGATTGTTAAGTAAATGCAGTACCCAGCTCCATGTAAATAGTGATTTAAGCATGTTAACTGAACATTATGATGAAAAGATTTTGTATAATTTATTGAAACTAAGCTTCCCAAATGCAAGGCTGAAGTTTCCCATATTCAAAAGAGGAAAATGCAGTTATGAGTTTGTAAATAGCACCACTAGACATTTAGCGCCTATGGCGCTGGTGTGGATTTTTCCATTGCCTTGGCCTAGCAGGGTGATGTACCTTTTCTTCTTCATCTAAGTAATGATTTAACAACACCCCTCCAAAGCCCATAAACATTTTGCCAAGCATGAGTCTTTCCTGACAGGAGGAAAAGGAAATGGGAGTGGATCATGCCAGGATGGTTCCTGCCTGCATCTGGATACCCATCGAGCATGTTGTGTGCTTATGAGCAGTTGGCTGTCTCGGTGAGGTTTGGTAATGCTGGCCTGAGGTTGGCGCGCCAAAGAAACTTACCATGGCTTTCTTATTTTGTGGCCAGGTTCTACCACACTGCTTGTGTTCTCCTGGCCGTAGCTTAGCTTCAGCCATTACCGCTCAAGAAACAGGAGTAGAGGACAGGAAGTGTGGTTTCCTCTAGTTTTACAACACCATGTCAGACCTTGGGCCCTGCATGGCCCTGCTAGCCACTGAACTGTTACATATACACTCACTGGAATTTGCTTTTATTAAAAATGACTGCACTGCTAAGCATTCATTGTATGGCCATTTGTTATTTTACAACAGCTTATGTCACTGTATACTTTTTTTTTGCAGTCCAGAACACTTCATACAGTTTAACAGCCACCTTTTTTTTATGATTGCTTCAACCAGAATGTGAATACAAGAACTACCACCCAAATTAAGCCTCTATGCCTTGAAAACCAGATCTAGTCCTGAGCTCCACCATCGTGCTAGCAAGGTGTTTTATTGGCCTGTGAGTGCAGCTGCCGAACGGCATCTTTCATCAGAGTGTGCCCACACTCTACGCCGGTGTGACTTTATTTGGTTTGATACGTGGTGCGCTGCCCATATTTTCACAGGTGCCTGTGTTGTTGAACCAAGAGGCTGATTCCCCCCTTTCCCTGGCAAACACAAGGCCCTGGTTGTCCAGAACTTCCTCTGGTGGATGGGGGAGGAAGAGTGCCCCTCTCCGCTTTTAGGAGGAATCTCAAAATCTTTCTTCTTTCATTTTTAATTGATTATTTAAAGCTTTTATATTTGTAAGTGAAGATTATTAGTGTTATTCAGAAAAACAATTTGGGACAGACTGATGCTGATCTCTACAGTTTGACAGTTTTTCTTTTATTGTTACCAAGTCAGTAAGTGGTATTACTTTATTGGGCCAGTGAGTGATTTACTGTCAGGACTGTCGTAAAGCAATAGCAAAAGTACCACGGATCAAGTCATTTGCTCTCTGACTGTTTTTCATATTACATCAACATATTTAAAGGCACAAATGCATGGCAGATTTTGATTGGGTATAGTTCAAGAGTTGTCATTACCTTGGATGGGTTTCTGGGCAGAATCTTCCAGATGAAACCCCCTCCTGGTAAGCAGCAGATGCCATGTCACACCAGAAGCCTGTACTATGAAGCAGGACTTTGTCTTATCCACATAATGTCAGGGTTAACCCTGGGTTTTCTACTTGTACTACAAATTTTTACTCGGGTATATTGCCATGGTGACTTCTGCTGTAGGCCTAACCTGCTCCGAAGCAGGTTATACTCCAGGTTGGAGATCGACAGATATGAAATCAACTACTACTGACCAATCAGTTCTCTGGAAAATACCAGTCTTTCTAACTGAAGCATTTAAAGCACTCATGCTTATATATAGCACTTAATACTAAACCACTGTACTGTCCTCTCATAGACACTCATGCCGCTGCTTTGCCCACAGCAGCTGTGTTACTTTCAGTCTGCATTATGTGTTTAACCTCTTCATATTTTTCCAATAGTATAGTTTAGGGTTGCACGATTATGGCCAAAATGATAATCACGATTATTTTGTTCAATATTGAAATCACAATTATTTGTCACAATTATTCATTGTTTTTGGTGACAAAAATGCTGTCATTGCACTGTCATGTAAACAGAACACTTCTTTCAAATCTTCACATCTGTACAAAGCTTTGCATTAAAATAAAATTAGTCCTCCTTATTCACCTAAATTCAGTGCATCTCTTAGAAGAAAAATTAAATATGTATGTATCTATCTATCTATATAGATAGATAGATGTAAAAGCTGTACCAAAACCTAACACAAAATTAAATCAACTGCTTCACCTCTACATTGTGCTACATTCTTGTTTATAAATGAATCTGTGCAGACAAATAACATAAAGTCTTTCACTCCATTCATTGATGGTTATGAATAAAACTTGTAGCAAAGTACTCGACAGCTGTGAGATCCCTCTCTATTTACCCTGCAACGTTTTGCATACAGCGCAGGTTTTGCCACTTTGGAAAAATAATTGTGCCAGAGGACAACATATTTTGTCTTTAACTTTTGTCCAGCATGTTGACCATTTTCCTGAAACATTTGTTACTCACTGTGTTTATGGAGTGCGATTGGTTGGGGATTTCAGTGTGTCTCTGTGAGCTGGTTGGATACGCAGACGCGCTGTATGGGCCTGCATTAATGGATGTCTGGAGTATGTTGATGTTGGACGTTCATGTTAGCAACCATTGCATTGTTTTTCTAGGCCTTCATGCATTAATTATACTGCAGTTTGTGGTGTGTTTTCAGGCCATTTAATACGTTTGTGTTGCCTTGCAGTGCAGACTCACAGCACTCTTTGCATATCATTTGTTCTTGGTTAACATCTCTTGCGCTAAATCCGAAGTATTTCCAAACAACGGATGGTGATCCGCTTCAAAGCAACAAGCTCTTTGCCTTCTGCTGTGTCAGACATTTGAATTTTGTCCTATATCTGTCTTTTAACATGGTGTTACTTGTCCAAACAAGTCCAAGAAACTTACTGCACAGTACAGGAACAGTTGTGATTGACACATGCAGGCACGTGGTCAGGCGCTGATTTAGGGAGCGCTGGATGCACCTTTGCTTTGCTTTATAATTAATATTTTAAATATCGCTCGGTCATGCTCATTTAATTGTGGGAAGCCAAACTCATGATCAAGATAAAAATTTTATTAATTGTGCAGACATAGTATAGTTTTATCTTTCTTTGCAAAATCAGCCGCTCTGCTGCCAGTACACTTATCCATAACTGCGACTGGTCAGATGCAGCCAACGCCATGGGAACACGCTCGTAGGAAACCCTACGAGTCAGCCAGTTGATAACCAGCTTCATGTGACTGCTTATCCTGATTGCCGATGTTAAGGTAAATGAGTCCAGACAACAGAAAGATACCTTGGGTATGTTGAACTTGCTTTGTAGTACAGATGCTTCAGAGTCGCAGGGCCCTTTCACTGGCACTAGTGATAAGGGGCTGGAGAGGTCTGTCAAATGCCGGTTGAAGTTGATGAGCTTTTTTTGTAATCATGTCCATCAGTCTGGCATTTTGAACTATTCTCTTAAGTATTTCAACAACTACTGGATGAATTGCCATGAAATATTGTACAGATTTCCAGACCGAATCCTAATGACTTTTTATGCTGTACCACCAGCAGGGCAAAGTTTGTGTTTGTTGTGTTTTGTTTGTTTTTTTTTAATCAAAAAATGAACCTAAAATCAGCAAACACTTAACACTTAACGTCTGGTTTAGTGTGTCTCCTGTTCTTCCTTGTGTGTCCTTCCTTTCTCACATTGAACATCCTTGTTTCCTCTTCTCGTGTCCTAGTTCCTCTCACCTGAGTTAAAAGTGGAGGATGTGAGGAAGAGACATGAAGAGAAAGAAGTAGAGGGAAAAAGCATTTTACAAAATGAGTTATTTTAAGAGCAATGTCAATTAAATATGAGGTGCAACATAGCTGCATGATTGATCCTTTATTTTGTTATAGCCTGTTTAGCCTGTTACAGTATTTAGTCTCTGTCAGATGAACATAACAGTGTTTATACCAAATAAAGGGTAGAGAGTTTGAACACAAAGTTGATAGCAATACAAACCATGAATACAAAAGAACCCATCCATCCATCCAAAAGGCAGGAGGTCTGAGGTGAGAGGAGACGCAGAGAAAATCCCTGTGTCTCCCTTAGTTTAAGTTTCCTTTCTGTGTCTGTGTTTTCTTTATTTTGAAAAGTTTCTTACAAGGTAGTTTATGTGGGTCTATCTTTTTTTTTTTTTTGGTGCAACTTGAAACTCTAACCATAATATTATTTCTCAATAAGTCAATGTTACGGGCACCTGCAACAAATGGAAAATAAAATAATCACACCTGAGGCCACATTAACAGCCTCACACTCCCTGATAACTGTCACAGTGCTCAAACACTACCACACACAGTTAGCAGACATGACCACAGAAGAATGAAAGTAAAACCATATGCACAGATATACAGGCCATAAAGCGTACAGTAAAAAAAGAAAAGAAAATAAATACTAGCCCATTGGACATAACAGTATAACAGCCTCGCCAAATAACCACATAGAGTTACACACTTGCATATTTACTGTTGCAGAAAGAGGAGCATAAAAATTGTTTCCGTATGAACAATTAACTACAGCAGGCAACCCAGCTGGGGCAATGAATGTAAAAAGCTTATTTACCTGTGATGGCTGCACTTAAATTATTTCACTGATTCCAGTTTAGTCAGTTGTTTCAGAAAACAGTAAATGAACAGATCTGAAGAGTGATATCACTCTTTGTCATGTGGACCAACCAGGGCAACCTTCTCGGAAAATTTGTAACTGCAGCTCATTTAATGTCCAGTGGGGTAGAGAAAGGTTATGCTGCCAGGCTAATTTGTGGCTGAATGAACATCCAATTCATCTACTTATCATCTAAAAGAGGAAATAGCACAGGTCATGACCCAGCTTAAAAGAAATGAAAGTACTTTTTCTCTTTCTCCACAAGGAAAGAGGATGATTCTGGCAGATTTACTAAATGTTCTTGCAGCCAAGTTTTATTTTCAATTGCTTTTCAAAATTTAAAAGTATG
>VUQI01063831.1:8934-19157 GCA_015106735.1 Paratilapia polleni
GAGACAGCCTTCCTGTGTTTGAAAAAAAAAAAAAAAAAAAAAAAAAAACCCCTCCAAAAAAAAAAAAAAAAAAAAAGGTAATGCACCATATCACAAAGCTCAAGTCATCTCAAACTGGTTTCTTGAACATGACAATGAGTTCACTGTACTCAAATGACCTCCACAGTCACCAGATCTCAATCTAATAGAGCAGCGTTGGGATGTGGTGGAACGGGAGATTCTCATCATGGATGTGCAGTCAGCAAATCTGCAGCAACAGCTATCATGTCAATATGGACCAGAATCCAAAGGACCCCTTTCAACCTGGACTATCTTACAACAGCCTCTATGAAACCCAATGTCCAGAAAGTGGGAGTTCTTGAGTATTTAGAAGTTAGTTCAATTCAATTCAATTCAATTTTATTTATATAGCGCCAAATCACAACAACAGTCGCCTCAAGGCGCTTTATATTTTAGGGTAAAGACCCTACGATATTAGACAGAAAACGGGAGATTCGGGAGTTAGTGATATTACTTTCTTATGGTACTAGCCTGGTAAGCCTGTGCCTGTCTCTCCTCTGACTGCTTGGTCTCTTAGTCTTGTATAAACTGAATAAATTCACAAATTTTAAAGGAGATTAATATAATTACATACCACTGTATAATACCTACGTCAGAATCAAAATGCTATAGAAATACTTCAATCAATGTGGATATGTTTTATATTGCTCATGTTTTATTTTACATTGTATTTTGTGTGATACGATTATCATTCATTCAGTAATACTTCAGTTAAGGATACTTACTGTAAATTGAATGAGTAGATATTTTGTAAGGATTACGACAGAAATCCAGTAATAAGATGAGGAAGAGAGGAGGAAATGAAGGGAGATGAGCGAGGAGAAGACAATGTTAAACCCTGAAGAATAAAGATGGATGACTTGAAAGAAAGACAAATCAGAATCCAAGTGAACCCATTTGTCCTTTACCCCTCAATGTCTGTCAGCAGAAGCCAAATAATCTCCTCATTTATCTGGGGTTAAAACTTAAAGAGCACACAGAGGGATTTGCAACAAGCTGGGGATTTTTCACCACATCAGCCATCAGTAAGTGAGTTAGTGATCTTGAGTGATATATCCCTGTATGTCCCTCTTCTTAAATGAGTTAGTATGTGTCTAGTGGCCATGTCGCCCAGACATCCCGGTGATGGATGAGGCCCCAAGGAGATGGGCTGTAAAAAAGGCTGATTCTGGCACTCAAGGGTGAGATCACTTCCTCAATAAAAAAGCATTGTCCCGAATCATCACAGCAAGGTATGAATGCTGATTAGGGTATTAGACGAAAGAGAGCTCCTCTGTAAAAATAAATCAAATGAGCTGAGAGTTAATGTGGAGGCCCCTCTGATACAGAGCTATGATGTCTAGAGCTGGGGACCACTGGCTACAGACTCAAAGACAGTGGTAAATAATGAGTTTCTATCATTCCCTCATTGTTGGATTACAGGCAATGTCTTACAATCAACTAACCCTGCAAAAGTTCCCCATTATAAGTGTTCTGTAATGGCCACAGGCAGGCATAATTTTTAAGGTGTTATTGACCTTAAAAAGAAAATATTGAAGGATAGTAATTATCATGGTTTATTAACAGCGAGCTAAAGATAAAATGAGTTTCTTTGTCTTCATAAAAATGATATAATTATCCAAAAGTCATTCAAAGAACTTAGTTTTAATAGACATTGGAATATTTCTAACACTAATATGGACTCTGAGATATTTGACATAAACTGTAAATGTTTCTTGATACACCTGTTACATACAGGAAAAGTGGCAATGACTATTGTGGCTACTTGTTCACATTTTTGTTTTTGGAGGGTGTTTTTATACAAACCTTCTTATTTTGAAAAAAAAAAATCTTTAAAGCATGTTTTAAAATCTAAAAAAATACTTGATATACATGATATTATATTTTTACAAATAAATGTGACTTGAAAATTTCTAAAGTAATATCTGTAAACTTCTCCTCCTTCAAAACAGAGAGTCTATTAATGCACCGATCTTATCCAACTGATTGAAAGAAGATGTTTTTTCTTACTGAATTGTGGCTGGTTTCTTATTATGCTGTCACATAATCATCTTCTGTTTACACGTGTTAAAGGAAAGCACTGAGAACTAATCCTTCTTCAGTAGATGAAAGTGAAACCAGCCGGCAATTCTGCCAAACTATGCACACATCATTCTGAAAGGTGAAGGCCAAGGTGAGGATGAGGACTTTAACAAGCTGGTAAGAAAACAGATGACATTAAGATGTAATTATTTGGGAGATCCAGTTTCGGGTATACAGTGTAGGAACATTTTTGATGTAGAATTTCTGAGGAGGAAACACTGAGCAGTAAAATATCTGAACTGATCGCCATCCTTCTACCTCAGATCATCCCAGGCTTCCACCAAAGCAGCTCACACTTCATACATTCCTCTGGTAATATCATGACCACGCTGGCAAACTGTTACTAAGTTTGCTGCTGTACCTCTTGGCTGTCAATCACCCCACCACCTCCACCACAGCAGGCGAACGACTGAAAAGTTAAAGGTCACTTTAAGACTCTGCACCAGGGATTTCAGCCCATTGTCTTTTAAATAAGTGGGAGTGTTTAGTTGATCATTAATATTATTATTACTGAGTATACGTGTGAGGAGATATGCAGCTGTTTCAAATCTCATCATGTCTGCAGTGCGATTAAAAAAAAACTGACTGGGTATAAGGGGCACTGCAGACGTGCTTGCATAGTGGATTCCTTCTCTGCTGGTGTTGAGTCATTAAAGTGGACACAGCGAGCAGCAGCTGCTCAGTGCCATCATGTGGTCATAAAGCATATTGCAAAGGACACCACCGACTACATATCCTAGTTTGAACAGTAAGTTCCTATTATTCTCAGAAATATTTGGAGCTCATACAGGGTTTTCCCTTCATACAAAAAAATATGTTGGTGCCCTCAAAAATGTTCTGGACTTACCCCAAAGGAAAGCCACCAAAGTTGTAATTAAAATATATATTTTTAACTATTTTCTTAAGTGGGATTTCATTTACTCAAACAAATGCTTGTTTATCAAATTGCCAGAAATAACATGATTATGCAAAAAATTCAGTTAGGCAACATAACCTAAACTATATGCTGAGCAAACATGTACCAAAGGCCCCTTATGAGCCAAGAAGTCTGTGTCATCCTTTAAATCTCTCACCAACAAAACAACAATACAAGGTATTCTCTAATTTAAGTGGAATTACTGGAGTTAAAGGACATACAATTAAAACCTGAGCAGTAACATTAGAGCTTTATCTTTAGGTGTTTTTTGATCACTAAATATGGTTTAAAACATTCAGCAATATACATAAAAGAAAAAGAGAATTTTCTCCCTGAAATTTACAGAGAAACGACTTCACTTATGAGGTGACTAAGCCAGTTGTCGCTTTCTCCCTAATTTCTGCTTGCTGCACACAAAGTGAAAATGAGAGTTAAACTCACATTGTTTACTTTTTTTGTGCACAGACCAAAAAAGTGTAATGATTATTAACATGTTAACTTTGGCGTGCTTAGCTGCATTAGTTAATATAGCAGCAACAAGAACATAAAAACAGAGCAAACCCTTGTGATATGCCATTCTTGTGTGGCTTCAGCTTCATTTTGGATTTACCCTCAGAAGATCATCACTCCAGAATAATACAGGAACTAAAATGGAACACACTTGCAAGAACACTAATGTCAGATTTTGGGATCATGGGTGGCTTTTTCCACCTGATATCCCAGTTCTGTAAGTTTCATCATGTGCAGATATGTTACAATATCTTCACGCTGTATTGTACTGTGTTCATCCTACATATTTGACCTCGGTTGGAACTGGTCTGGTGTTTGTGTGTTATTCCAAAGATCACATTTCAGAGTGTGACTGTGTATTGGCTAATAGATTGTATGGCTTTTCCATCTGTCGTGGTTTATATTGTACATATTAACAGATGAGATCCATAAGAAATGACACACACAAACACACACAGTACACCGGAGGATCAGACGGGTGATATGCTAATATGCCTCTTCAGGTGAGCTGAAACCAGACACCTTACTGTTACCATGGCACTGTTGAAGAAAAGCAAAGGTTGATGGGAGATGGAGAGGGACACATATGCAGTTTGTTCAAGGCTTCTTGAGCTCTGATACTAGAAGTTGCTCTTCTTCCTACTGTTGTCTAGTGATAATTTGTAACAAGACATGGATCTAATATATTTATTAAGCCTTGAGTCCTTAAGGGAGCTAGTCAGCAAGTAAAAGTATCAGATGTAAAATATTGATGGGTCGACAGTGGTGATCCTAAACGCCTGGCAGGTCTTTGCCCTTCTGATCGATGTATCGCACAGCGAGGGGCTGTCAGCACCCCCGCCACAGGCCGAACAACGGACATCAGCACTGGTGAGTCCCACTTCTCCCACACAGCAACTTTTTTTCATCCACCCCTTCATCATTTTTCACTTGCTGTCAGTTTGCAGTAAGAATGTCTACGACATCTTGGACAGAAATATGCTGCTACCGGATGTTGGAACATGCTGGAAAATAACATGAAATAGTAGAAATGTTATATTCATTATACAGCACCTTTTTTGCCTTCAGGGGCCTACCTACAGTAGGTACTGTACAATCCACCAATATCCACACACAGTTATGGACTCTATTAAAGTATAAATGGAATAAAGAGTGGAGTTTGGTGCTTTATCTGAAGGTTAGAAACTGGGCCATGCAAGCAAGTATGTCTCCAGTTACAGTGTTATCTCTTCCCCAGTAAGCATCTGATCATCTTTCGTTCTCTCAGTGTTGATTTGTGACCTGCATGCATCAAATCTAAACCCTACAAAGTTACAATTGTGCATACTATACTGACCAGTAGTACTGCATCACAGTAGTAAACACAGAATGAAAAAAAAAACACAGCCTGCTAATTTTTATGTAAATCATACAAGAAAATGCCTTAAATTTACATTTTGACATGTGCAATCTGAGAAACTTCCACTTTGTCATCATTCTTGTTTGTAGCTATATTAGGATAAAATCTGCAAAAAAGGGAGATAACGAAAGAGAGCTCCTCTGCAGACTTCATGCAACCAGGATCACATCCTACCAGGGCTAACACTAAAGTAACAGAAAACAGATGAATACGTGTTTTGACGGCACTCTTCCCTCCAGATTCACAAAGCCCCACTCCTCTTGGAGGAGGAGGAGGAGGAGAAGGAGGAGGAGGTGAGAGGGCAGAGGGAGACCAAGAGGAGAGGCAAGTTGTCCGGGAACTGTGGTTCATTGTGGTGATGGCAGGCATCGCCCTGCTGCTGATGGCCATTGTGTTAGCTGTGGTGCTTCACAAGGTAAGAGACAGAGGTTGTGTTACAGTATGTCAAAGGTTACAGACTTTTGATGACAATTTCACTAATTACTCTTTCCATCAGTAAGAAAACAGAGTGTGTATAATGGAACATTGGTTAAATTTGCATACAATCCACAATGGTCAAGTGGGATGATCATTTCAACCACTAGATAGCAGCACAAACAAGACTAACTGTGAAAAAAAACCTCCCCCTCCTCTTCCTTCATCCTGGGATAGGCCCTGAACAAACCCCCATTCAGCAGAGAGAGACCTCCACTCGTGGCCCTACCCATGCAGAAGAGGAGCCCCATGGCTGTCTACCCACCCAGCAACTCTGTTTTGGTGAGGGGAGATTTACTCTGGTTTCTTATTGTCTTACTTCTATTCAGTATTTTACTTACATTTTACTTGTCATAGCAATAAAAAGCATAGCACTGACACTGGCAAAGTTGTACTTAAGAGTTGCAATGACCCACGATTACTGACCATCGTGCACAATACCAGAACGCTGGAAGTGAAACACTTGAACTCATGGCAGCTAATATTAATATTATGAATAACACTGGGCTACCACTACAATCATATATACAATACTATACTATACTATACTATACTATGCTTTATTATACTATACTTCCTTTTACATCCCCCTAATTAGTAAGTATGTACCTTGTCAATATATAATAATAATAACTTTATTTATATAACACTTTTTAAAACACGCAGTTACAAAGTGCAGTTACAGTTTGGATAAAAATACATTTTAAAAAAAGTGTACATAATCATACATGCAAACACACAGTCAAACACATGGTCTTTCATACATTCCTGCATACACACTCCTATACACACACATTAGAAGAACAAAAGGCCAAAAACAATTGGCGAAAGATTTAGGAAAAGCTAACCTAAAGAAATTAGTTATGTTTATATGTTAAATCGAAGTGTATTGTTGGGTAATTATGATTGGTATTAACTTGGCAGTACCTCAGTAAATACAGATCTGAACTACAGGTGATATATTGTAGTTTAGTCTTACCCATCAAATCAGCTAAGTAGCACATGGTTTGGACTGCTTTAGACTTGTAACAACTCAGATATAAGTGTGTAACTCCAAGGAAAGTATGCAAACAATTCTCAAAAACACCTCCTCTGTGTTACTGTTTCATTCAGTTTCAGTGGTATCCATGGTTATCATATGTTGGCAACTAGAAAATAATATAATGATCTCAAATAAATTGCTTTTTCTTACATTACGTATTGTTCACAGCGAGACCCCTGTATGAGGATTTATTAGGTTTTGTCCTCTGAAACTAAGGATTTTTTTAAAGGTTTCAGTTAAAAAAAGACATCAGTACCGACCTGCTAAAGCCCTCCACAGGAACAATTTTCTTCTTGTGTCATGATACATTTTCTTAAGTACTGGATACAGTCTTTGCAATATAATTTATAATGAAAAGACTGGTTAATACAATGAAAACTAACACAGCACCCTTTTAATCACACTTTCAGCCTCCCTACTGAGTAAATTATCATTTCTTACTGAGTAACATTGTGAAACATAAATATGGCACAAATTTATTTTAAATGTCGGGAAAACTGAGTACTTTGTTTATATCCTCCTGAGACCCGAACTCTTGTTTGGGATGCACTGTTAATTTCTCCTAGCTATTTGAGATTTCTTGGACCTGATAAGTACAAAAACTAAGCTTCCTGTTTGAATAGGAAGAGTCACTTCAGTACATAGTTGTCACAAACATTATATTTAGCTCTCTTTCCAAGGAAGTACGCCATCCTATCTGAGTTATTAACAACCTACACCAGTCAAGTTTGGTTGACAGTAACAGTGGAGGGTTTTCTTATTATTTTTTCTGAGCAGTTTCTCTGTATAAACCTGTTATTACAAATGTATTAAAAGTGGTTACTGTGTTACAAATTACAATGTATTTACCAGTTGGCTACTTAGCAGATAAGAAAGGATTGCCAGTATTTATTTGTAGTCCACAAAGTACATTTATTACATTACTCTGTACTGAAAAAGTCTCACCCACTTTTTTTTTTTTAGTTTGACACTCTGCCTGACACAACAGGCTTCTCCAACAGTGTTACCCTCAAGGGCTTCACCATGAAGATGGAGGTAAAAGCAAATTTCTAATCTACATATACACATACATCTTTACTGAACATGCGAGTGACATTCAGCCTGTTTTTTTTTTCCTATCTTTCCAGGAAGTGCTGGAAGCTAAATGTGAGCCCGCCGATGATGTCCCTCCACAGGGCGAACTGGGCATCCTCAGTGTGAATTCCCTGAGACGCAGCGTCAGCCAGGTGATAGATGGGAAGTCACTCACTGGAGACGATGATGTGTGGGACCCAAACATTTCAGGCCATGACAGTGGGATGGTGAGAGATCCCAAAAACGTATGCTGAACCTGTTTAAACTGAAAGCACTAAAAGCCTTTCACTACAGTCACATGACAGAGATGATCTACAGTATATGGCGTTAGCTCACAACATTTTCTAATAGTTCAGTTTCTCACTTTGCACAAGCTTTGCACGTTTTTCCACATTTGTCCACCAAACCGGAGGCACTGACACACTCAGAGGAGAGAAAGACTTAATAAAGAAAAAACATGTCACTGGAAGTTTGACATATTTCTTCTCCTTTACAGTTTATGGATGATGAAGAATTTGTTGACACCATCAAAGGCTTCAGCACTGTGAGGAAGGAGCACACCATGTTCACTGACACTAACCTGTGACCCGATGACAGGGACAGTGGCCCTGCCTGTTTAACACCCTGAACAACAAGGCCACATTCTTAAATGCTTAAACCCACCCTTGTTTCATGTGCAGTCCTGACCAGCTGAAGTAGCTGGTTAACAGCTTTCACAGACACAGCAAAAGGAGAGGAAAAGGAAGAGGAGCCCAACATGATTCATGACAAGAACACTGGAATAACTCTGTGAAGGAAGGGAAAGGAAAATGTTGTGGTTCTGACATTTAAACATAAGTGGACGTTATCACAGAGTGGAAAGAGAAAGAAGGTGCTTTTGTGGAGGAAAAAAAGGAACGTCTCAAAGGACATGTTTGACATTAAAACTTCTTATCACTGAATACAGAGCTCACACCAAGAAAATCAAAGATACAGTGGTATATTTATCATTTATATCTAAGTTTTCCTTCTAAAAAATGTTTTTTTTTTTGTTTGTTTTTTTTTTTTGTAGCAATTTGTAGCAAATAAAAAGATCACAGATAGGACACTAAACTATTTTTTAATACCTGGCTAGCATTCTGGCTTCATGAAACATACCTCAAACAAATTTAATTAAATTATTTTAATTATTGGCACATTTTATTCAAAATGAAGTAGAAGAAAAATGTCTGGAATCATCAACAAAAACGTCACAACTAGTACTTTGTTGCACCTCCTTGGGTTTTTACAGTACCTTGCGAAAGTATTCATACCCTTTGAACTTTTCCACATTTTGTCCTATTACAGCCACAAACTTAAATGTATTTTGTTGGGATTTTATGTGATAGACCAACACAAAGTAGCACATAATTGTGAAGTGGAAGGAAAATGATACATGATGTTCAAAATTTTTTACAAATAAAAATCTGAAAAGTGTTGGGTGCATTAGAATTGCACCTACCAAGACATGGTCGTCCACCTAAACTGACAGGCCAGGCAAGGGGAGCATTAATCAGAGAAGCAGCCAAGAGGCCCATGGTAACTCTGGAGGAGCTGCAGAGATCCACAGCTCAGGTGGGAGAATCTTCCACAGATCTGGCTTTTATGGAAGAGTGGCAAGAAGAAAGCCATTGTTGAATGAAAGCCATAAGAAGTCGTTTGCACTTTGCCACAAACCATGTAGGGGACACAGCAAACATGTGGAAGAAGGTGCTCTGGTCAGATGAGACCAAAATTGAACTTTTTGGCCTACATGCAAAATGCTATGTGTGATGGAAACCTAACACTGCACATCAGCCTGAATACTGCAAAAGACTTGAGACTGGGGTGCAGGTTCACCTTCCAGCAGGACAACGACCCTAAACATACAGCCAGAGCTACAATGGAATGGTTTAGATCAAAGCATATTCATGTGTTAGAAGTCCAGACATAAAGTCCAGACATAAATCCTATTGAGAATCTGTGGCAAGACGCTCTCCATCCAATCTGACTGAACTGGAGCTATTTTGCAAAGACGAATGGGCAAAAATTGCAGTCTCTCGATGAGCAAAGCTGGTAGAGACAATTGCAGCGAAAGGTGGTTCGACAAAGTATTGACTCAGGGTGGCTGAATACTAATGCACACCACACTTTTCAGATTTTTATTTGTAAAAGATTTGAACACCGTGTATCATTTTCCTTCCACTTCACAATTATGCATTACTTTGTGTTGATCTATCACATAAAATCCCAATAAAACACATTTAAGTTTGTGGTTGTAACGCGACAAAATGTGGAAAAGTTCAAGGAGTATGAATACTTTTTCAAGGCACTGTAATTCGGCTGCATTGGTGTTTTTGGAAAGCACATTTGTTTTTGTATTTTTCTCATCGCTGAGAAAGTAATAGAGAAGAATAAGTCTTTATTATTCTCTGTGCGCACATAATCTAATGTCTTCATAGCAAGTCAGTCAATATATGAAAGAACATGCTAATAAAATACAGGGGCATGCAATTACAGTTAAGTACATATATTCAATTCGATTCAATTTCATTTTATTTATATAGCGCCAAATCACAACAACAGTCGCCTCAAGGCACTTTATATTTTAGGGTAAAGACCCTACAATATTAGACAGAAATCCCCAACAGTCAGACGACCCCCTGTGA
>VUQI01063833.1:0-25415 GCA_015106735.1 Paratilapia polleni
CCTATGTTAACATATTGCAGTCATCAAGTGATAACCTTGGTTAACATTTTTTCAGAGGTTGTCTACTTGGGAAAATGAGAAAATATCCAGCGAGCAGCAGTTCTCTGGGTGAAAATGTCTTGTAATGTCAGAGGTTAGAGGAGAATGGCCAGAATGCTTTGAGCTGACAGGAAGGCAGCAGTAACTCAAATAACCATTTGTTACAACCAAGGTATACAGAAGAGCATCTATGAACACACAACACATCAAACCTTGAAGCAGATGGGCTACAGCAGCAGAAGACCACACTGGGTGCCACTCCTGTCAGCTAAAAACAAGAAACTGAGGCTACAATTCACACGGGCTCAACAAAATTGGCCAACAAAAGATGTCCATCCCTTTATGACCACAGTGTACCCATCTTTTGATGGCTGCTTCCAGCAGGATAACACATCATGTCACAAACCTCAGATCATCTCAAACTGGTTTCTTGATCATGAAAATGAGTTCACTGTACTCAAATGGCCTCCACAGTCACCAGATCTCAATCCAATAGAGAACCTTTGGGATGTGGTGGAACGGGAGATTCTCATCATGGATGTGCAGCAGACAAATCTGCAGCAACTGTGTGATGCTGTCATGTCAACATGGACCAAAATCTCTGAGGAATGTTTCCAGCACCTTGTTGAATCGAAGAATTAAGGCAGTTCTGAAGGTAAAAGGGTGTCCATCCTGGTACTAGCAAAGTGTACCTAACAAAGTGTCCACTGAGTGTATAAGCCTTTCTTCTCATCTATTTATGGTTGCTTCATATGATAATATTTCACCTTTCTTTATTGTATAATACTTTAAAAGACTTAACATGAAACATTAAATAGTAAGTGTAGCAGGGTTATTATGGGCTGGCACTTATATAGCACTTTTCTACTCTACGTGAGCACTCGAAGCACTTTATACTACTTGTCTCATTCACCCAATAACACACACATATATACAAGCACTTTTTTCTATACTTAAGTGCTCTTCTAACATTCACTCACACATTCACACTCCGATGAGTGCAGCAGGGGCAACTAGGGGTTCAGCATCTTGCCCAAGGACACTTCGGCATGCAGACTGGGGTAGCTCTACCTCCTGAGCCACAGCCACCCCCGGTTATTTTATTACACCTCAGTTCACAAAAAATGTACTTGTATCTAGGTGTTGGACATGGAGAAATGTCAAATTCATCAGTTGGTTTCATCACTTGGCTATATGCATGTCTATGATTGTCTCCACAACCAAACTTATTTATTTAACAATATAGGGCGCCAGTACAGGAAATGTAAAGGTTCTATGCATTTCACTGGTGTATGGTCTGTGAGTCACTTTCAACAGCATATTGTGAAAGAAAAGGAAAAATATTACTTGTGGGATATTTTGATATGTTTTATAAAAAAAAGAAAAAAGAAAACAACAACGTGACTTTACTTTGCAGCATCACAGATTTTGTACTTCTAGGAAGGTCAAATGCAAGGTCAGAGTTGAGGTCAAAAGGTTAAATAAAGATGATATCAATACCAAGTTCATCCAAAGTGGATGAATAGTTTAGGAAGAGTGGCCATCTGAAAATTTGCACCTACACCAATTTGGCCAATTTTTAACAAAATTCAGGGGTCAAAATAAATTTTAGTCATTTCTGGTTTCAGTTACATTTGGTCTTAAAACTAATCTAGCAGCATATAATGAAAACTAGAGCAAACCAACAGTTTTATTTTCAGTTTCAGATAGATTTATTTTGGAAGCATTTTGGCTGTAGACCAGTGTTATTAATACCTCTGCTGTCTTCTGCCTTCCTTCAGCTTTCCTCCCGGTGTTGGCTTTTACTAATGACAAACACCTCCTGTCACTCTGCTCTCTTTTCTCTTTCCTCCATCTTTTCCTCTGACATCAGTTTCTGTGTGGCTATCAGCAGCCCAGCACACCTGCTCCCAAGGTAATCACCAGGCTTTAGCCACATGTGGTCTCTCCAACCCTGTGTGTCTGTTCGCTTAAGCTGAGTCCAATTATCCACGATGCACTTAGCAGCATCCCTCTGCTCCCTCTCAGCCCTTCTTTTTATTCCACAGGTGTACAGAAACTAAAGAGGATCATTGTGCTGATGAGGGGAGATCTGGGATGAAGTTAATGAAAATTCAGCTGGCAAACTCTCTGACACACTAGCCAGTCCTACCTGTAGAGGAAAACTCCTGCATGGTTGAAAGGAATGAGAAATTGCTTTTTAAAGAACAATTTTTAAGTCCAGTCACATTTTGGCTTTACTGAAAGGGTCACAGTGACAGCCGGTGTCAGAGATTTTGTGTTGTCTCCTGTTTTATTTGTCTGTTGTGTGCAATAGAAATAACGTGTTCACCCTGTGTTTGCTTTGTGAACCTTAAGAGTTTCAAGGCACAGGTGATAGATCTAATTTCTGTTTATTTTTCAGGTGGTATTGGTGGGTTTTTGTGTATTTCATATTAACATAGAGGGCAACTAAAATATTAAGGGCACTTTTTGATTTAGGTTGTAAAATTAGAATTTACTATGATTATAACAGGCATTCCTAATAAAGTTCCCATGTCGAGCATTTTATATAACTAACCCTAAACCTCTTCCTAAGCTTTAGGAAGAGACAGTACATGTAGGATAAGCCCATTGTTGGTTTTTGGCATAGACAGTATAGAAAATTGACCTTGCCACCAATTACATCACCCACTGGTTTGTGAAGTCCCGTTATGAAGCCTCGAGATGAGCTTTTTCACCATCTCCATCTCTGTGTTTTGAAAGCAGAGGGGTGGATCTGACTGAGAAACCAAGGACAGCAGATGCTCATTGGCTAAGGACTTGGATTTGGCCCTGTATAATTCTCTTTTTTGACTCTAGTAATGACCATAATTTGCAAATTATACAATTTTTCTTAATGTTTTATCCAATATGATATGAAACTAGCAACTTAGCCTATAAAGTCATCAGGGAAGTGTTTACAGAGGTCACATCCAAGGTGGGCATATAAGGTTTTCCCATAGATTTCTATAGGACTGGAAGTCTTCTTCCAACCATAAGTATTGCCCCCTGGTGGCCATTCAAAATAATGGCGGTTTAAGGCACTTCTTCATTGGGTTCAATTTTCACACCTGGAAGCTACATCCATCTTTTACACTGTGTGTATTTTATGTCCATATGTCATCCATCTGATATGGAAAAAAAAAAAAAAAAAAAAACAATTGTTTTTGTAGACATAACATGAACAATGGCATTTTATGGGTCAGAATTCAAATAGTTAAAAAAAAAACTTTATTTCTGTTTTTCTGCATTAAATTTTTCCACTACTTGCACCTCTACTTATCTCTTTAAAAAGAGATATAACCATAATTGGCAGCCTATTATGAATGTGGTAGTTATCAAAGTGTGTTGAACCCACATTAACAGTTTTCTTATAAATTTGCAAGATTTCTTGAATAAAACAACAAAAGTTATATTGTTTTTAATCAGCAACATTAATACTAGATCAACATTTTCTGACTTGAGAAATAAAATATATTTAAAATGGCAAATAGGAGAAATAATGTCTAATGCTAATGTGCATTTAAAATAATTAAGTGACTGATCGATCAAATGAATATTTTTTTTTTTAAGTAACTGATCATTTAAGTAATATTTCAAGTAGCAAGGACAGAACAAAATATGTTTGATTTTTAGGTTGTTGTTCAGACAAAACAAGATATTTAACGACCTCATTGTGTGCTATAAAATTTGAGTCTTTTTTAATTCATGATTCAATATTTTATGTCATAAACGTCTTAAAATCTAAAAGTTACATAAGTTACAGTGAATCTGTTGGACAAAGATGATACAAGAATAATGCAAGTGAAAAGTGGTGTGTGATAAGCTGATCAACAGCTTTGATATCATGCCTTAACCCGCAGTGTGAACCAGTCTGAAACAATCAGTGGTGTGTGTGTGTATTTGTGTTTGTAGGGTGTTGAGACCAGGAAGCGCTCACCCACCCTGAGCAGTCAGTTCAAACGGTCCCTGGAATTGCTGATGAGGACACTTAGCGTATGTCAGCCATTTTTCATTCGCTGTATAAAACCTAATGAGCTCAAAAAACCTATGGTGAGTATAACTTGTTACTCTATGAGTGTGTTTGTGCATACTGGGATTTCTGCTTTGTGATGCTCCTGAAAGCAGAGGCGTGTTCAGAGGCTAGCCATCACATGGTGCTGGCCCCCTGTGAAGTGAGGTACTTTAAATCTATTTTATGGTACGGTTTTTGTACTATTAGGCTACATAAATTGGATTACCACTTTTATTTAAATAAAGATTTAAATAAAGACTCTAAATATTTCTTTCACCTGCTTTGTTGTGCCTCACCATTCAGAAAATCCTGGAAATGCCCTCTCTGGGTGTTTTTTTTTTGTATCTATAACATAATTTAAAGCTTCTTTTGGCTCAGTTAACTTTTGTCCAGAATGTAAGAGGTAAAATACTCAGTTTATTGTAAAGCCAAACTTTTAAATTAACATATAACTTTAAAAAAAAAGATAATTTTTTTGTATTCTGTTTGGTTGTACTTGTTACTATCTCCCTGTTTTATGTTTTGTGTTTAATGCTTTTACTTTGAAGCACTTTGTAACATTTTCAGTCAATGTAAAATCATTGTAAAATCATTAAAAATAAGTCTTTAAGTCCATGCCTCGCATACTTTATCTTAATAGCATCCTTAGCGAACAACCACTAATGCTAAGTTAATTTATAGAGTGTCCAAATAATATATTTTTGTATTATTTGTAGATTAAACAACATGAAATTTAGTTTTCTGCTTTATTTTAAGGTGTAAATTTGGGGAATGTATATCTTTACTTTCCTGCAGAGCATTAGATGAGAAGATTGATAACGTTAAGTTAGCTTAGCTTAGCATAAAGACTGGATACAGCTGGAAATAGCTAGCTCTGTATAAAGGAGGCAAAATTCACTTAACATCTCTAATGCTCAACAAACACGAAATGTTGAAATAAAAACTGTTATTACAGGGGTTTATCAGTGGGGCTACATTTTGGCGGGAAACAGTACCTTCCTAAAGTGTTGTGGTCACTACCTACCTACCATCCACTAAAGAAATAGTCCAAAACACTTTGTAAAACAATGGATTGTTACACTTTAGTGTTATATGGAGATAATAAACTGTGTTGTAAGCTTGTGGTTTAAGGCAGATTTTTTTTCGAGGTTTGGACAGAGCTGGGCTAGCTGTTTCCCTTTGTTTCCAGTGTTTGTGCTAAGCTAAGCTAACTGGCTGCTTCATATAGTTTTATATTTTTAACAGATAAAAGGGGGCCAATAAGTATATTTCACAAAATCCCTAACTATTTCATCTGTTCCTGATTACATAAAAAAATTTTAAGTTAAGTTTAAGTTGGATATTTTGAGTTTTCTTTTAAAAATTCAACTTAATATCACCTACAGTTGAATATTTTGATATTATTAAAACTCTTTTTTGCCCTCACATTGTTTTTTAATGTAAACGTTACAGAATCATGGTTGAAGGCTTAAATTAAAGAAAAGACTTAACATATTAAATCTATATATATTTATTATTTCATTTATTTATATCCACGATCATACACAATTTTGTGTTTTGGAAAAAAATAATAATTTGCACTATTAAAATATAAACCAAAAGACCCATTTTTCTCCCCAAGCTTTGCAAGCATGGTGCACTTGTTTGAAATTAATATAAAATTGTGTCTATAAAGTTATAATTTCACATATTTATAGCTTATAACTTGCCAATGACTCCGAGACCCACTTTTGTATGATGCAAACTTTGTTTTGGTTAATAACCCAACCTTTTTGAGCCTTCAACCGCACACCAAGAGGTGCTGCAGAAAAAGAGTTAACCTCAGATTTTAACACTGGATGTCTGTTTTTCTTTCTCAGTTGTTTGACAGAGAGCTGTGTATTCGTCAGCTGCGCTACTCCGGCATGATGGAGACCATCCGGATTAGGCGGGCAGGTTATCCCATAAGATACACCTTCGCTGAATTTGTGGATCGTTACCGAGTCCTGATGCCTGGTGTCAAACCTGCTCATATACAGGTCAACATGAAATCCACTGTCACCTGTTCAGTACTTAGTCTTAATAGACCTTTTCAGAGGAGTGACTAGCATTATTATTAAAGAATCATTTCACCTAAGTTACAGAATGACATATTTTTATGCTAAGCATCCACATTAAGACACAATATGAAACACAGTGCAGAGGCCAATTGAGCTTCCCAGTATTGTCTGAGATAATTATTTATTTACAGCAGTATGCACTTGTTTAAAAAATGTGGTTATGGTTTGAAAAGTATAAATGGCACAAGAAGTGTGTCAGCTATTAATGCTGAAATTTCTTTTGGTTTCATTCTTTAATTAATTAATTGTTTTGTAAATAATAAATATGTTTGGCTATATTGAATATGATTTGGTTGTTAAATGTCTATTCTTGAATACTTGTACTTTCAGTAGTTTTTGCTCACTATGGTTATTATAGGATTACTTTTAGTTCTCTCTCCATCCAGGAAGATCTACGAGGGACTTGCCAGCAGATAGTCCAGGCCCGGCTGGGGAAACATGACGACTGGCAGATTGGAAAGACCAAGATTTTCCTAAAGGTTGGTTTTTATAGAAGTTAGCTTGCTGACTCCTGGATGATTGAGTTCTGTTAGGTGTTACTGCATCATCTTGGCTCTGAAAAGAAAATCCTAAAAAAACAAACCCAGAACATTTGCAGAACATTTACACATAGTATTTGATGCTGTATATATTTGTTATTGTCAATAAATGACATTTTGATCAGAGTTTTTAGGATTTCTCATGGCTAATTAACTTTCCAAGATACTTAAAGGTTCTTTTAGCAATGTATCTGCATCTGTGATCCAAAGGCACATGAAAATTAGATAAATTCAGTGGCCTCAAAGAAAATTTAAGGTACCTCTATTACAGATCACCCACTGTTTTCCTCTGCATAAATGCTGTATATGGTCTGGATTTCATCATCAGTCCAGCTCTCATAGGATGTCTTCTGTAGCTCTTGTTTGCATTTGCAGCAGCAGTAGTTAAATAACACAAAAACCACAAGAGTACTCAACCAATCAATGACAGCCTTTCGAACCCCACCCTGACCATTTGATGCACGATGGCATGTGGTATGAGCGCATGCCACATAGGTGCAAATGCTGTAGTTAGTCTCTGTTTAACTTTCCATTCCCTGCTCACTTTCCTCATATTTTCTGTCTATTTCTACTGCTCCTATCTAATAAAAGGGAAATAATAAAAAAGTCATCTTTGAAAAAAAATAAACTTTATTTAGACCTTGGTTCCTCCATTGGGAACCTCAAAAGTTTAATACATCATGTTTGGTCTTTAGACTTTTTTGCGTCCTTACCCTCACTGTGGCTCTCAGTCTCAGGCCCGTTCATTTTTACTGAAGGTATAAATTTTTAAAAATGGGCCAAATTACCTTAGTCTGGGTCCCCAAGGCAATTTTAACTGAGGTATGAGATTTTGATTGCACAAAGGTTTTATCCCAGACTTTGCCCATGTCAGCTTAATTTCAAGTCCTTTATTTAAGATATTAAAACTTCAAGAACACCCTTACTGTTTTAGCTGATTGTGCTTTGGTGTTTTCTTTTCTTTATTTGCCACTTTGTCCCCTGTCAGGATCACCACGACATGCAGCTGGAGATCGAGAGGGACAAGGCCATCACTGACAAGGTCATCCTCATCCAGAAGGCTGTGCGTGGACTTAAAGAGAGGTAAGCAACTTTTAGATACATTATCAAAGAACAAAAGTGGTTGTACCATTGAAACAATGATCCTCTCTTCTTGAAAAGTTTAAAATTAGGTCAGGCATACCTACATGTCTTTAGTTTACCACAGAGTAAAGCAAAGGAGCTACGAAAAGATATTTCTGTCAAAGATGTTCTAAAGTTCCTGGTTAAAAGTGGAGGGATATCAATAATTTTTGCCATATCTTTATATATGTATCCAGCTCCAAAGGAGAATTCAGGGTTTGTGGTTTGAAATCTAATTTCTGTTTCATATTGTCACTCCTCCTAGGACAAACTACCTCAGACTGAGGAGCGCTGTGACTGTTATTCAGAAGGTCTGGAGGGGTTACCAGTGCAGAAAGAATTACCAAATTGTGAGTCAACGTGTAGTTCTGTAGTTTTCCATGAATTGAAATACTCTAAAAGCCTCGATACCCTTGTGTTTTCTTCCCCATTTGTTTGGAATAAGGAACAAAAATCAAATCATCAATTTCATTTTTGTTGACCAGAACAGTGCTTAATTAGAAGTGAAAAGAGTTGTTAAAAGGCTTCTAAAATTAGAATAAAACTGGAAATAGTGAATTCTCCACAAGGGTCAGTAGGGTCAATAGTCACCACATAACCACCGGTAATCAGTAACCAAAAACAACCCCCAAAAACCAAACAATAAATGAATAATAATAACTTCTGACCTGTTAACGCGTTTCTCTCCTCCAGATGCAGTCCGGCTTCTTGCGCCTTCAGGCCGTCTACAGGTCGAGGAAACACTATAAAAGCTATCGGTTGACTCGGCTTCGTGTAACTTTGATCCAAGCCCGTTGCCGCGGCTTCCTCATCCGGCAGGCATTTTGGCGGCGTCTTCGTGCCGTGTTGACCATCCAGGCCTACACCAGGGGCATGATAGCCAGACGCCTCTGCCAGAGGCTCAGGGTAGAGGTAAATAGTTACTACATTTACTACTGCTACCTAAATCATGTCGTAATAGGGCCAGAAAGAAAAAGCTACCAGTGTTGAGGGTAGACTGGGAGAAAAGTGATAGACAGAGGGGAAAGAAACTGTGACAACTTACTGTGTTTGTATTTAATATGATGTCTTAATACTATTAGTTAGCTGATATATTTCCTTTTATGCAGAGAATTAGATGAAAACATCGATACCATTCTCATATCTGTCAGCCAGTTAGCTTAGCTTAGCATAAAGACTGGAAACAGGGGTTGACCTCTAGCCTCTGTTCAAAAGTTGTAGACTTAATATAAAAGATATACATAGTTTTAGAACCTGAAAAGTGAAGCCAATGCAGAGGTGTCTTAAATCTGCGAGTCCACAGCTCCCTTGATTTATGATCTCATTGAACACTTTCCTGATGAGTTTATAGTCCCAGTCCGTACTTTTAAGTCTTATTTAATACAGCATGATGTTCATTTTGTAACTTACGGTCCCATTAAGAGTAAAACACAGGATAAACCAGGGTATGCTTTAGGGCGGGCATACCTTGATATCGACAAAGGGTGGATTGTCATATTGTGATGTCTGGTTTCAAAATGCTTAAGTTGAGGCTTAAAAATAGGACTTCAATAACCAGAGGTTGACGACACTGTGACTAGGTCAGTGTTTTATATACAGTCTGTGCTAAAAATATCAAAATTAATCTGTCAGAACCATGAAACTCACTAAGTAGCATACTTTTATCTAATTTAATACAAAAACAAATAACACTTTGTGATTTTGTTATCTTCAGAAAGAACTGGGCTAAAGAATTTCATATAAAATTCAGTGTGCCATTACAAAAATGATGAAATAGAAGTGGTCTCACCAATCACCAATCGTTTTCCTTGTTACAAGAAGCAAAATGCTTAATGTATAAAATAATATAAGTAGATTAGTAGTAAAATAATCCAGAATTGAATCTTACCTTTTGAATATTGTGTCAGTAATGTCAGGGTTTATGAATAAAGTTGGTAAAAAAAGGGACCACCTCACCACCATAAGTGAGCTTTTATTTTTCTTTATAACTGTTATTTCTTCATAAGGGACTTTTTGGAGCCAAAAGAAAATGTGTTTGTTTTTAAACTGGTTTCCTTAATTAGGGTCTCATTTACTCGGGTATAATGTACATTTTGGTTCATCAAAGTCACACAATCTTAATCTTAAGCGACTCAGTTGAAGGCAGCTGGACTTCTTTTCAGGTTCATGAAGACGTTTCCCCTCTCATCCAAGACGCTTCTTCAGTTCTAAAAGCTGATGGGGAGTCCCAGGTATTTAACCCCTTGTGGGCTTGTCACCTTGGAGGTAGTCCAAAGAAGTCCATTTGCCTTCAACTCAAGCGCTTAAGACTACCATGGCCCGTATGACTGAGAACATACAGACATAAGATGAAAATGCTTTAATTTCTGTCAAATAGGCCAACACATAACCATTGCCTTTACTGTACTTGAACAGACTGTGCTTACGAGGTTTGTCACTCCTCAAAGGCCCATTCTGAGCCAGGAGTTGTTAATGTGAATGATGAGTTGAGTTTGAATAATTGCTTTAATTATTTTCCAAATGTTTGTATCACTTGTGTATTTTTTAATATATTTTTGTATATTTTTGTATTTATTCTTTCAGTATTGAACACCTTTTGGCCTAAAATGTGTCACCATAAAACTTTTCTTAATACATTATGTTTCAGTGAGTGTGTTTGAATCAGATTGAACGTCTGTAAAGCCGTTTTCACACATGCACTGCATCCCTGATCTTTGATAGACATGATTTGACAGAGGCCCATGTTAGGACGCAAATGTCCCATACAGTCAGGTCGGACATTAGCCGGCCTTTAACCTACCAGCGCTGATGTGCCTAACAAGTGGGGATCATGTGTGCTCCCTGCTGCATGCTCTATCCAGGCTGCTCCCCCATCTAAACCACACAGAGTATTTCCAGTGGCCTGATGCGGACTGTTTCCTCCTGTGTGCTACATCTCAGAGAGCAAAACTGTAGAAAATTTCCTGTTTCATTCTCAGGAAATTGTCCAAAGTTCATGTGTGAAAATGACTTTTGTGAAATATGGAAATATTTGTATGCTTTTAAAAGTTTTTGGGTAAAAATGCAGTTTTTAATTGCCGTTGTTGCAAATTTCCTTTTCCTCTTTTCCTGTCCTGAAAGCCTGCTAAATAAAATATTGTATTTTGTAAATGTTTGCTTAATCTCATTTTGTTATTACATTGAGCGAGTAATATTCCCAAGCAAGTCTGCAGTTCAAGTGACGAGAGTGAGCTCTCCAGGAGCCCGACAGCAGAATGGCTGATGGACCTGAACGAAGCAGAGGCGGCTGCTACTACATGTTATCATGTTACACATGTCTAGGTGTCAGTCAGAGCGTTATGACGTTGACCTCTGCACTGCTTTTTATTCGTTATTTGTCATGCAAGTGTGTAGAAGTTTATATTTATTCTTCTGTGAATAGCTTACACTCCATGTTGTGTTCAACTGCAAAGAGTATTAATAATGCCTAGTCATATTTCTTAGAATAATGTTTTTATTATCGACACCTTCACCTCATCTACTCTAGTTTTGAGCAGACTAATAGATAATAGAGAACAAGAAAAACAATAAGATAATGGGGAGGGCGGGTAAGTGTAACACTCCATCTTCCTCTGTGAACTCTTGTCCCTGTGTTCCCTCTCTCTCCTCCCTCTGCAGCTGCAGCATCGTCTGGAAGCTGAGCGCCAGCGCCTGGCTGAGGAGGAGCAGCTGCGAAACCAGATGACAGTTCGGCGGGCCAAGGCAGAGGCCGAGAGGAAGCACCAGGAACGGCTCATCCAGCTGGCTCAGCAGCAAGAGGAGAGGGAGCGGGAGGAAAAGGAGGAAACGAGGAGGAAGAAGGAGTTGCTGGAGCAGATGGAGAGGGAGAAGGAGCAGCCCGTCGACCACTCAGACATGGTCGACCGTATGTTTGGTTTCCTGGGGAACTCTGGGCCGCTGCCCAACCAGGATGGACAAGCACCAGCTGGTTTTGAAGTATGTATTTTTTGGTTTTTGTTGTTCAGAAAACATGTCTCACTAAATGATGCATTAGCAATGATTTTGGGGTTGTATTAGTCATGAGTGTAGGTTTTGTATGACCATTGGTTGGGGGGGCACATCTGGTTTTCCCAGGAAATTTTGAGTGGAATTTCTTCATTTCTGGTGAAATTTGTTATTTTCACTGCATCAGTTTATGATGGAAACAAACTTTATATAAAGGAAAAACACAAAAATCAGGCACCAAGTAACAGTTCAACGTAAACTGGAGTATAAGGAGTTCACTGTTCATCTGATGTTAAGCTACTTTTGTGTCTTTTGCTTGGGGACTTTTGTAGCTCAGTTTTGTGTTTCAGCAGTATTTCCCCTCAAGTTCAAAACTTTCTTCACATTCCAAACATGTCACAAAATTAGTTAGCAAACAAGCAACTACCCTTTGTTTGGTTTCCTGAAAAAATAGGTACGTTGGTAAGTGGACTTCCTCTTCTTTTTTCCTTTTGGCTCCTCTGGTGACAAATAAAATTAGCTGATTATAGCACACTGACATGCTAAATTAAGTTGGCAAACACGATAAAACGCCTAAATATCAGCATGTTTAGTTTAAAGTGCTGCCTTAAAATAAGTGCAGACTCAATTACATAATGCATGGTAATTCTAAGCAAGTTCTTAGTAGCATACTCAAAGTAGAGAGCATGCATAGAAAATACACTCTGTTCTTCTCATCCATGAGTGTCAAATACAGTTGTTCTGTCAGATGTCTGTGGCATCCTGTAGAGCACAAGGTGTCCTTTTGGTGTGAGTGCCTTGATGCACTGGTGGTGGTGGAAAAATTCAGAGGTTTGGCAGAGACCACGGTTTACATCCTGTTTGAAATGTTTGCTGATTTGTTTTATTTGTGCTTCCTTTTTATTTTCACTTTTAGTCCGTTGATTAGGTTTATAAACTAAAAACTAATTGATTAGGTTTAGGAAAAGAGTGTGGTTTGGTTTAAAATATTTCACAACATTAACTCTGCACATTGAAAACTGACTCCTAGTGGGCTTAAATGTGACGCCAAGGGGTCCTATACAGAGTGCGAGAGCAGCCTCACTAATGCCATAACACAATGTGTCATGATTCGATTAAACTGCAGTATTTGACCTCCTGGGAATTAACACAGGCTCATTCTCCCACGCTGCAATGCAGCTTAAATCTGTAGGAAGACATACAAAACACTGAAACGGCTTCATAAAGTCACTGAAAACAAAGGCTTTTTGTATGCTACAGTTAGACCTCTGACAGCACATTATATTCATGTTAGTATAGAGCAGAAAGTGATGTTAGAACTGTTGTAACTGACTCCTGAGACTATGAATATTTACTGTGGATTAAAGACACAGCAGGGGTTTTATTTTTATTTTTTATTTATTTTTTGGCCACATAGTGACAGGAGGATTTCACAACAAGCTAACAGACACAGTTCTGTCTCTCCATATTGTCTCTACAGAGTTAACTATGAATAGCATAATTCCCATGTCTCCATCCACCAGGCAAAGAGCAGTGTAGTCTTCACTGAGGGCAGTGTTGTCAGTAATGTCTGCCTGGCAAACTTAAATTAGTCACCCTCCTTTTAGCTCTCTTTTGGTCCCCTAGAAAGTGCTCTCAGATATTGATGTGTTCCTTCAGGACTTGGAAAACATAACTCGCCCTGAGGAGGCTGAAGAGGAGGCGCTGAACGAGCCTCTGCCGTTACCTGATGAGGAAGAGGAGGATTTGTCTGAGTACAAGTTCTCCAAGTTTGCAGCCACCTACTTCCAGGGTGTTTCCACTCACACCTACATCAGACGACCGATGAAACAACCTCTGCTTTTCCACGAGGACGAAGGAGACCAGCTGGTGAGTCTGACCTTCGATCGCAATCCCAAAGCCCTTTTCAGCCCACGACCATCCACTTAGCTACTTATGCGTTAATGGGCTCAGCAGATTTACACACGTCGCGGCTGTTGAGCTGATTATAAATATGATTTGGGAGAAAAGACCAAGGTAAACTCTGTTCCAGTCTGGGTCAGTGGGTGGTGACGGCCCTTGCTTTTGCTGAGGTAGGCTCATGTGTTCACCTTTAGTTCGGTCGGTTTTACATTTTCACAAAAATTCCATACTCCTATTGAATATAGGTCAGATTTTAGAGAAACATACATACAGTGATCACCTAATGGGGCTTCACCCTTTAGGTGGATCATGAGGCGCATGAGCTACTACGTAATTGGCGTTCTGGTTATTATAATACATAACATAATCTAAGGATGGCACCAATCTTCTCAGTTAATTCTCAATGGGAAAAAAACAGCATATTAAACCAAAATGTAGAACTACAAAATTTATATCTGTGACAAAAATCGACTGGCCTATATGAAATGTGAATGCTATTGTATTGTTATGGCTTTATATTCATATCTGATAGAACCACAGAAGTCATTTATAACTTTATAACTTTATATTAAATCATTTCTCCTTAATTTACATAAATGCTTAATTTGATTTTACAATTAAAAAAATGCATTTCTAAGCATAAAAATACTTGTTATAGTCAGAAGGTTTTGTTGCTATAAATAGACGTTATTTCCATCTTGTTTCCATCTGTGTTTGGTCTCATTTTTAAAAAAGGAGGAAAAGTGCAAAAAAAACTTCTCAGCAATGACAGTTTTATAGAACTTCAGTTTAATTAACCTTCAAGTGATCGAGTGGGATCATTTATGACCCCAGCTGCATATTTATATGTGCTGTTGCGATATTTTTAATCGTAAAAATGTTTCCTACCGTGAATTTATCAATCTACATCTCCTACAATATAGTTGTTTTTTTCCCCTTACTGTGGCAATGATAATAGGTAGTTGTGTTGGGTAATGACCCTGGAAATGTATGTATGTTTTTAACATCAGAGGCTTTGTTTTTATTCTTATTTGTTGGTAATTATTCCATAAATGGCATCACAATTTGACAGTTATAATTTTCAGATGTTTAAGTAATCTAAATATTTGAAGTGTTTCTGCACAAAATATTTGAAATATAATCCATCTACAAACAAGATGTTTTAGATTTAGTTAACAGGAAGAGACCTCCAGATGCAACCAACTGGAGGGTGAGGGGAAAGAGAAGAGAGAAAAGGGGAACATAGAGAAACCACAAATTAGGCCAGAAGAAACTGCTGACTTATTGTAATGCATTGTAAAAAAAAAAATAATGCTGAAGAATAATTTTCAAAGCACTCAACGTGGAAAATGTAAAATCAGGTGACATAAAGCTGTTCTTCCTTGCCTCACTGCTGAATGAAACATGCCGCCCTGTCCTCTAGGCGGCGTTAGCAGTGTGGATCACCGTGTTGAGGTTCATGGGGGATCTCCCGGAGCCAAAATGCCCAATGGTCGTCAATGACGGCAGCGAGAAGATCCCCGTTATGACTAAGATCTATGAAACTCTCGGCAAGAGGACCTACAAGAGAGAGCTGCAGGAGCTGCAGGTGGAGGGAGAGGTGAGATGATGCTGGTCATTGTACCAATCATTACTGAGGGTCAGCTCAGAGCCTACAAAATGTCATCCCATGTTTGTGCCTACAGAACAGCTCCATAGACAGCCAGAAGAGGAACAGTGTCAGACACAAACTTGTGTCCCTCACCCTGAAGAGGAAATCCAAGATTACTGAGGAGGTGAGGTCCAAATCAGCAATTTGTTTTTTCAGCATTTAACTGGAGCCACTATATTTAGATCACTACAGACAGTAGTGAATCATTTATTTAACATTTATTGCTTTTTTCCATGTGGTCTTCAATAGAGTTGATAATTACAAGTAACATAAGTAACAGAAACAGCAATAAATTGATTTAAGGGTGAAACCTGCAGAAACCCTGTGGAACGTCTGCTTTTGTTTTGCTTCCAATTTGTCTTTAGGGATTCCTTACAACCATAATTCCCAAATTATTGGGAATTTCCAAATCTCTAAGAAAATGTATCCTCCTTCATCTATTAAAAGTCCTCCAGCTTTAATCAGGTACTAGGAGTGTCATGATTACAGTGTATAACCAAAGCTGTATAATAAGAGTGTCAATATAAACAAAAGAAACAGGAGAGAACTCAAACTAACAAAGGTGGGTGTAGTCAGAGCTATCAGTGGTGTATGTAAGTGCATGAGTGATGAAGTGCTGAATGCAGTGTTGTATGGCGCAAGAACAAAATCTGAAAGGGTCTCTCAAAGAGGAGAGCTGCAGAGCAGCTGAGCTCCAAGGTTTTTGTGGAGCACTGGCACGCCTCTTCTGCAGTACCGGCAAGAAGAAGCTGCCACTCCAGCAGGCAGAGGGGAAGGCATGTTGACAGTCACAGTTACAGCATTTCTTGCACTTGTATTTTGAGTTGAAATTGGTTTGCCAAGGTGGCACAGTGGTGCAGTGTATAGCACTGTTGCCTCACAGCAAGTGGGTCCTGAGTTCAGCTCCATGGCTGGAGCCTTTCTGAGTGGAGTTTGCATGTTTTCCCTGTGCCTGTGTAGATTATGTCTGGCTGCCTCCCACAGTCCAGAGACAAACATGTTAGGTTAATTAAGCGCGAATGTTTGTTTGTGTCTCTGTGTTAGCCCTGTGGTAGACTGGTGGCCTGTTCAGGGTGCACTTTGCCTCTCGCCCTATGACAGCTATAATTGGCTCCAGCCCTGACCTGGAAAGGCACTTAAGAAAATGGATGAATTAATTTGCCAAAAAATACAATAAGCAAAATTATAGGTGAATTTGGCTGATGGAATTACTGCTACACGTTTTTCTAAATTTCTGTAGATATCACATTACCATTCATGTTGTGAAGTTCTTTACTACTATAGTCGACAGCCCCATCAGGTACTGATCACATCTATAAAAAACCCAAAAGTTTCCAGGATTCTGTTGAATTTAAGCCCCAAACCTTAAAATTAATGGTTTTCTCTTTAACGTCTGCGGCAGGTCACCAGGCGGCTAACAGAGGGGGACTACAGTCTCCAGGGGAACAGCATGCTGGAGGACCGACCCACCTCCAACCTGGAGAAACTTCACTTCATAATTGGCAACGGCATCTTACGGCCCACCCTCAGGTGATGTATGAGCAAGTTCACTTTTAGGATCCTTGAATGGCAATTCGAGGCTATTGCAGCAAAAATAAAAATAAATAAAATAAAAAATTGAATAGCAAATCAGTGTGATTAATTTACACAGAGTGCTTTGCACTGACAGTTTACAATAAAATCATTTAAAATCAGGCCCCTAAAAGTACAGAAAATGTCTCACAACACAGCAAAAAATAAATAAGGATATCAAGATTTTTTTTAAAATGGAACGATCATTTAGAAAAGAGAAAATAATTTGGAGAACGAAGTAAAATAAATTAAATGATATTAGCAAAAGGATTCTTTAATAACAGAGGAAACATGGGGAAAGAATGATCCCGCAGGTCCCAGATTCAGTGCAAAGCCTGATGCCTCTTAGTCTTGTGCCGGGTCTTAGAAACAACCAGAAAAGTCCTGTCTGAGGATCTGAGGCTGTGCTCTGGGCTGTTTAGAAATACAGCTCTGAGATGAGTAAATATGCTGAGAAGCATCATGTCTGTCTTTCAGATCTTTGTAGGTCTGACCTGATAATGCTGCAAGAGCAGGTGTGTCAAACTGATTGTAGTTCAGAAATCACCTCCAGATTTATTCCCTTTCTTTTCCTGTAAACATGTATGTTCTGAAAATATTCACATTTAATGTCCAATGAATTTACAAAGCAGTGCCTTGAAATATAATTGCTGTTTCAACAGTATTTTTTTCCACATTCATTTTACAGTAATAGTGGTATCCACACTGTAGCAACAGCAGTGCATTTTATTGATAAAATTGAAATTATTAATGACTCGTCTGCAATTTTCACACTTTCTAAAGCATCTGGTGTGCTGGATTGGACCCTCTGGTGGGCCAGTTTTGGCCCCTGGGCCACATGTTTGACCTGTGCTAGACCAAAAGTGAGGGGCTAAACAAAACAATAGGATTTAATTCATCCTCACGTCAATTCAACTTTATTCTTTATAAGTGGTAAATACAAACAAAGAAAATCAAATCAATCAGATTTTTCCATAAGTATTTTCAGTATGGAATATATCGCTTTACAGATCGCCTCACTGAAGGAAAACAAAGCTTAGATATAGAACAGTTAGGAACAGTTTTAATGGCCAGTTAGCTTGACTTAGCTCTGGTGGCTGTCTCATATATTGAAGAAGGTCTCTAAACTGTTTGTTGAATGTTGTCCTCTGTCTCAGGGACGAGATCTACTGTCAGATCTGCAAACAACTCACCCAGAATCCGTCCAAAAGCAGCCACGCCCGCGGATGGATCCTGCTGTCTCTCTGTGTGGGCTGCTTCGCCCCCTCTGAGAAGTTTGTCAAAGTAAGAAACTCACTTCTGATGGAAAACTGTCCGATGCAAGGTCACGCTAAAGCCTCCAAAACTGCAACTCAAACGTAAACTTAGCACAAAAAGTAAGGAAATTTGTGTTTGGTCAATTATTTCTTTGTCGTAAAAATGCTTCTTGTCAATAAATCTCATACCATTGGAAAGCCTGTTTATTTCCCTTTAAATGGTGCCACGTTTGTAAGGAAAATGCATTTGTAAGGAAAATGCATGTTCAGGTTCCAGTGCACATGACTTTAATCGTTTATTGGATTGGATGATTGAAGTCGTGCACTGGAACCTGAACATGTGGAGGAACGTTATGTTCAGCGATGAGTCCAGATTCTGCCTACGGCAGTTGGATTGCAGGGTCAAAGTGTGGAGAAGATGCGGAGAACGCTATGCTGATTGCTGCACCAATAGGGTAACAGCTTTTTGTGGAGGCATAGTGATGTTGTGGGGCGGTATCGCCCTCACTGGAAAAACAAGGCTTGTCATCATTGGAGGCAAACTCAGTGCAGAGAAATATCAAGATGAGATTCTGCAACCAGTGACGATCCCACTCTATCCTCCAAGATGACAACGCTTGCCCCCACAGAGTGGGGTTTGTCAGCGACTACCTCCAGAATTTGGAAGTGGAGAGGATGGAATGGCCTGCCTGCAGTAGTAACCTCAACCCCACTGTGGGATCAGCTTGGGCGTAATGTTCGTGCCAGACTGACCAACACAACCACATTGGCTGACTTGAGACAAATGCTGGTTGAAGAATGGGATGCCATCCCACAGCAGTGTGTGACCAAGCTGGTGACCAGCATGAGGAGGTGCCAGGCTGTTGTGGCTGTGTATGGTTCTTCCACATGCTACTGAGGCCCCTGTTTGTTAAATGAATAAATTGCTGGATTGCTAATATGTCTTGTTTCTTCAGACTTCAATCATCCAACTCAATAAACAACACCAAACAAGAGTCAACAGCAGAATAAGCTGTTTGGCATTGGCAGAAAAGATTTGGCAAGTTCTTCATGGGCGCATCCCACATACTCATCTGTGCTGCTCAACCCACAAATGTATTTTCCTTACAAATGTGGCACCATTTAAAGGAAATAAACAGGTTTTCCAACGTATAATTTATTGCCAAGAAGCATTGTTACAACAAAGAAATAAATGACCAAACACAAATTTCCTTACTTTTTGTGCCAAGTATAGATAAAGGTAACTCGACTCACCACCGATTGTGTGGTGCACACGGCATGGGTAAATTATTTTAAGGCAACATTAATGGTCAACATTTTGTAGCAATGTATGTTGCCATCCAGACAAAGAAAGTTTTAAAAGAACAGGTGATGTAACGTAGTGGTAAACATGTAAGTAACCTCATAAATTAAGGAAGAACAGGCCAATTTATTGTTGGTCAAGAGACTATTTTCTTCATCTTGTACAATATACAAGAGCACTGCCTGTTTTAATTGTGTATTTATTGTTTTGTGGTTGCATATTAATTGTAACTACTCAGGTTTGGCTGCATTTTGAGTTCTATATTTTCGAGTTTAAAAGATACTTTGAGCAGACCTACTGCTCAGGCAGCAAATTAAGATGAATAAGATTTTAATCTCAATCTAATATGCCCCAAACCACACGTCGTTCAGAATGAAAACTGCTTAAAAAGTTATAAAGTGGAACAAGTCAAGATGATCAGTAATCTACAATATTTGTTTCCATCAGTAAGCACTCAGGTCAGGTGCAACTGAATGACTGAGAAGGGTAATGACTCAAGGGGTGAGAGTGAAATTATCCCTGCTACAGAGGAGAAAGGAAACAGAGAGAAATTTCTTCACTTCTGTCTCTTATGATGCCTCGTCCTCTTGATCCATCCTCCTCTCACCCATCTAGCTGCTACATATTTATATCCCCAGACTCAATGCAAAGTCACTGAGCTGTAATATATGAAGTGTTGAATAAGTCAGGGACTAGGAGGCAAATTTCAAACTACCGGACTCAGTGGTGGAATGCAGGCAAGCATTTACTGACATCAATGCGAGGCTGGATAAATAAGTCAATGAATGTGGCTGCAGAACCTCTCTACCATCACTGGGGTCTGACCAACTAAGATGAATGCAACTGGGAGTTGTGATGGACTAAATTCATCACCAGGTCCCTTGTTGATATTTTTTTCTCTTTTGGCAGATTTTAATTACTTTGATATTGTAATTTAAAATGTAAAAGCACAAGGCAGCCAAATGGAGAAGTGAGCACTGGGACAAAAACACTCCATACGATTTAAAATTTATCTAAAGTGGTCACAAAAAGAAAACACATCACTTAGTGTGTGCACATTTTGCTCTAATCCCAACCTAAATACACAAAACTCAGCAGGGCTTAAGCAGTACCTTCACTTTCCATATGAAACCATTACATTAACATTTTCACAGCAGCTTCTTCCATTTGCATTCTTGTAAGACATTTGATACAAATGTCTTACTTTTGTAAGACATTCAGTATCTTTCAAGTCACTCTTACCTTCTCTTTACACAAAGACAAAATGAAGGTGAATGAGAGCATGCACAGTGATTCCTTCACTTCATGTTTAAATTGTGATGATGTAATGTGACAAAAGCAGCGAGTAATGTATCCATGTATGAATGGTAGTTAATTTCCCTCTAATATTAATTATGTGTACTCTAGCTCATTTCAGCCACTGCAGACTGCAACCAACCCTCATCCCAAAGCTACTCTCTCTCACTCATACACAGACACACCAACAGAAAGGGGCACAAAAGATAAAGAAATAAATAATCTGATTCTGACAACATGCCTTTGGACAACATTTGGCTAAAAATATATTTGTGACACTTTACACCAAAATGTCTTGGCTCTCAGGCTACGAGCTATTGTTCTAACACACACTCACACACACACATTTTCACTTACAGCCAGCATGAATTTGGCATCCTCAACTTTGTCCATATCCAGCAGCTGCAGGAAGAGGTCTGAAGCTGGTCTGTAGCAGGCAAAGTGGTTGGCTAGCCTCTCTGCCATAGCACTCACTACAAAACAACATGTTGTATCGGTAAAAGGTCATTTAGCATCGTTCAATTAACAGTTCTTTTGAATGTGGTCTTATATTTCTGGTTCTTTCTATGTGTGTCTTACACTTGTCGATGGCATGGTCATTTCCAGCTTCCAAAACTTTTCTGAAGACAAAGGACATACTGGGGCTTGTGCTCTCTGGACTGGTGTAGATTCCCTCCAACAACTCTACTGCTGACTCCAAATCACCACTAGAGAAGAAGAAGGATCAGAATTTTCTGTTATATACACTCACCTGCCACTTTATTTAGTACATCTATTAAACTGCTCAAGAAAACAAATATCTAATCAGCCAATCACAGAGCAGCAACACATTTCATTTAGGCACTTAGATATGGTCTACACGACCTGCTGAAGTTCAAACTGAGCATCAGAATGGGGAAGAAAGGTGATTTAAGTGACTCTGAAAGTGGCATGGCTGCTGGTGCCAGATGGGCTGGTCTGAGTATTTCAGAAACTGCTGATCTACTGGGATTTACCCACACAACCACCTTTAGAGTTTACAGAGAATGGTCCTAAAGAGAGAAAATATCCAGTGAGCAGCAGTTCTCTGTGCAAAAATGCCTTGTTGATGTCAGAGGTCAGAGGAAAATGGCCAGACCGCTTTGAGCTGATAGGAAGGCAACAGGAACAACCACTCACAACCAAGGTATGCAGAAGAGCAACTCTGAATGCACAACACATTGAACCTTGAAGCAGATGGGCTACAGCAGCAGAAATCCACACCGGGTGCCACTCCTGTCACCTAAGAACAGGAAACTGAGGCTACAATTCGCACAGGCTCACCAAAGCTGGATGACAGAAGATCAGAAAAACGTTGCCTGGTCTGATAAGTCTTGATTTCTGCTGCAACATTCTGATGGTAGGGTCAGGATTTGGTGTAAACAACATGAAAGCATGGCTCCATCCTGCCTTGTATCAGCAGTTCAGGCTGGTGGTGGTGGTGTAAATGTGTGGGGGATGATTTCTTGGCACAATTTTGGCCCCTTAGTACCAACTAACCATCGCTGAAACACCGCAGCCTATTTGAGTATTGTTGCTGACCATGTCCATTCCTTTATGACCACAGTGTACCCATTTTCTGATGGTTGCTTTCAGCAGGATAACACAACAATCAGAAGAAAGTTGGCTTCAAAGGGAAAAGAGCTAAAACAGCTTGTTTCACACAGCTTTTGAACTGAGGTGCTCCAACGAGGTCCAGTATGAGATAATCAAGGATTATTTTGATTTGTTTATTGATTATTTTGAATCATACAAAGTTACTCTAGTAGATCTTAAGAATAATAATATGGAGTTGGAAATTGGCATAACAGGTTGACCTTAAATTTAGTTAAGTTAGACCAAGTCTGTACATCTCATGGAAAGTAATATAACAGTTTACAGAGCATACAACTTTTTCAGGCTCAGTGGGAATGCATGACAACTATGCTATGGTTTAGAAAGTTGTACAAGTTAATTAGAAGGCAAGCCGGGGTCTAAACTGCAAGATGCATCCATCTCCAATATGGCTGTTTTCTTGGAGATAGAGATTATGTCAAAGTGGCCAGATTAAAGAACATAAAACTGTTACACAACATGCTGTTTTTGGACTTTAAAAATATCTCTAATTTAATATTAAAATTATATTTGTTTCCCTTTTTGTCCTTTACAAACTCCCTTTGGGTGCAGACCAACTCATTCTTCCACCCATACTGTGAAATGTTTTTCTGCTGAGGTTGCCACAACCACACAAAGCCTGCACAGCAAAGCACTACAAAACTAAAACAACTCAAACTGGCAACCCAGCCTCACTACTAACACTTTACGCTCCCTGCTCCTTCCCCGCCGTCACCAGTCGTGATGAATATTTAACTAACAGGGTGTGTGTATATGTATATGTGTGAGTGTCTGGAGGTGGGGGAACATATCTACGCTGATTGTTGCGACTGGGACCGTCTGAATAATTCAGCAAAGGGCCCCTCTAAATGTGGTGCTCCGCTTTCCGGGCCTGCTTGCTCTTCCGCCGCAGCTCTTAACCAGTCAGCTTGACTCAGATACAAAGGGGAAGCATGTGTCAGAGAGGCTCAGAGCGCAGCTCCCAGAGGTCAGGGTTCAAGCTGACAGATCTGCGCTGCGATGGCCAATCGGGCGTGAGACCGCTTTGCTATTCTTCACTTCCTGCTGTCTCTCCGCGTTGGCATGGGGACGCTGCTGTACGAGCTGGGGCACAAGTGGCACAATAAAACTTTGATGCACAGTGTGTTTTATTATTTTGCTCTCTGCTGTTTGAGAAGCAACAAAGGAGTAATGGAGGATGGCTGTTTTCATGACATTAAAAGGAACCCATGAATAATCCTATTATGCCTGTGTCTCCTATTTGCAGTTGATGCCCTACTAGCCCCGTAAGCTTTTACTTTAATAGTGTGTCGGTCTGGATCTTGTCACACTCTCCTGTGGGTATTGCATTAAACTGTTTATATCCAACAGTGTTTATGAAATAGCACAGAAGATTCACACTGGACTATGTTGAAAAATATTGCTCATGCAACCTGCAGCTCTGCTCATCTTCAGTCATTTGCTTTCTGTTGGGTGTCCGTTCATTTCACTACATGCCGTTGGTGTTAGATTAAATTAATTGAAAGAGCAGATTTAGGGAATTATCTAAAAAGTTATACATGTTTAAATACAACTCATGTGATTTAACAGGCCCACTCATAAATCTCCACATAAAAACTTACTTTTTGATGTGTCCCAGGGCAGTGTTATTAACAAACACCATGCTGGACAGGTTGGGGCTTGTACCAAGGCTCTTTATTAGTGATTCCACTTCCTGGATCCCTGCCACATCGCCATGATTACCCAGGGCCTGAACCAGCCTGGTGATGGCAAGATGCGAGGGCACATGGTCTGACTGAATCATAGATTTCAGTTTCTCGAGGGCCTCTGTGGAGGAGTCCAACAAATGACTGTATGTACAAAATGGTTATGTGTGGTGCATCGTTATTTAGCATGCATGCCTGTTTCTTACCTTTGACCTGGCCTTTCTTGCTGTGTGTGATGATGAGTAAACTGGTGGCAATATCACTGAGCTTGAAACCTGGCACATGAGATTCGGCACTAAGGGAAACAAAAACATTTTCTTAGTTATCTGTGGAATACAAGTTACTGAATATTAAATAAGAAGACAAAAAAAATGGAGAATAATGCTAGGCATGCATGCACCAGTATATCGGCCAAAGACTACTATTGGCTGACATTGACCTTGTTGACTGGTATCAGCCAATAAGATCGATATCAATGTTTATTTGTTAGTGTCACATCAATTTTAAGCTGGCTAAATGTTAAAGTACTTTCAAACAGTATATTTGTTTATTTAGAATGCACAATAGAGGTGAAAAAGAGAGGGCAGGCAAGGTGGAGCGGGTGGAGACGAGTGTCATGGGTTTTTTGTGACAGAAGGATAGCAGCAAGAGTGAAAGGGAAGGTTTACAAGATGGTAGTGAGACCTGCTATGATGTGTGGAGACGGAGGCACTAACAAAAAGACCGGAGGCCTAGCTGGAGGTGGCAGAGCTGAAGATGTTAAGATTTTCATTGGGAGTGACCAGGGTGGACAGGATTAGAAATAAGTACATCAGAGGGACAGCTCAGGTTGAGCGGTTTGGAGACAAAGTTAGAGAGGCATGGCTGAGGTGGATATATTGGGAAAAAGATGTTGAATATGGAGCTGCCAGGCAGGAGGAAAAGAGGAAGACCACAGAGAAGATTTGTGGATGTAGTGAAGGAGGACATGCAGAGGGTTGGTGTGACAGAAGAAGATGCAAAGGGATAGGATGAGATGGAGGGAGATGATCCACTGTGGCAACCCCTAAAGGGAGCAGCCGAAAGAAGAAGAAGAAGAAGAAGCAGCAGAAGAAGCAGAAGAAGCAGCAGCAGCAGCAGCAGCAGAAGAAGAAGAAGAAGAAGAAGAAGAAGAAGCAGAAGAAGAAGCAGAAGAAGAAGAAGAAGAAGAAGAAGAAGAAGAAGCAGAAGAAGAAGCAGAAGAAGAAGCAGAAGCACAAGGAGCAGGAGAAGAAGATTTCGTGTTTTCTTGCCACCAAGTTGGAAATTAATAAACAAAAA
>VUQI01063834.1:21238-41668 GCA_015106735.1 Paratilapia polleni
TTCCACTGAACATGTTTTCTGGGAGCGACGCATAACTGCTGGCCAGTGAGAGCTTAGTCAGTTGCTCTGTTGGGTGGAGTTTTTTTTAAATGTTCAGCACTGCATACATGTCTTTGTTAAAATGGGGAGCAAAAGAATTTTTGGTAAAAGATAAATTGGTAGAGGGGGTGGCAGACCTAAAAAAAAACTTTTTGAATTTATTTCATAGTTCAGTTATTCTTCCATCATTTGAAGTCAAAGCTAAAAAAAAGAAATCCAAATAATGTATTGAACTATTTATTTATTTTTTACATATCTTTCCAGTGAGTTGGGTAAAGGCAAATTCAATAAATTTAGAACAGTTTGATCAATTGAGCAATATAATTAAGTGTAATCATTCAAGTGGCACATTCAAGATCCACACATAATCACATGGGCTTTTTCCACAAAAATAGAATCCCACAGAGCTGTCAGTATATACACTATACAAAAACCCCAGGTACTGTACTATGTCTGAATCTGCACCACAGCCAAGTCTTGGATCAAAGTACCACCAAAAGAAATAGATTCTGTTAAGGGGTTTAACAGTAACATGACAATGATGCACAAGCATGTGCCAGATTAATTAAATTGCAATTTTCTAATTTTCTTTCTCCTAAAACATTTTATGTTATTGCAAAATGTAAAGATGTTGGCCCTGCATTTTACTTTGTGCCATCACTGCTTTCCATTATAGCCTGTTCTAACATATGACATGTGTTCTGTGATAGACTATTTACTGTTACATTTTTCTCTCCTCTCTCATGTCCTGATAAGTAGTGAGAAATGTCGGCCAGCTGTGGAGCTTCCCAATGGTCCCCTGGAGGAAATGTCCCCCACAGAGGAGGCTAAGTAAGTCTGAATGTCTTCGTGTAGTGAGTTTGATCTTGTTTGAATGTCATTGGTATTTATGTAAATGTAGTCAGACAAAAGTTTAGACAATCTTTATTTCTGCATTGATATTTATTATTTCCTTCTGTCTTCAAAAGGTTCCTTATCTTTATCTTTGCTCATCTTTCCCTAGGCTCGACAGGAGTTCTGTGTCCTCAGAGCCAGCTGTAAATGGGCCAGCATGAGGGTCACTTAATGCCTGCCAATGGTCAGCCTGTTCTGCCATGCAGGGCCTTTCTCCTGGCCAGCCAGCAGAGGCTACTGCTCAGAGCTGTTCTAACCACCCACCCCACCAGGACCAGCAATACTCCCATCAGCTCATCAGACAAACGGGCAGACAAGTGTACAGACAGGATGGACTGAAAAGTAAAATGAGAGACAAACTCGAATGGATACAGAATAATTTTTTTCTGCGTTTGTTTATATGCTGTTGTACTTGAGGTGATGTGCGACTGATATCCTGACACTCAAAATTAAATAGTAATGTTGCTATAGTTAAAGAAATGATTGTATGAATAAAATATTTTATAAAAAGAAAATGTATACAGAAACATAAGATGAATTGCCAGAGAGGAATAGCTGCTTCATGACCCAACCAATCACCAAGCTGTTGTTATTGGCTGCGTAACAGGCTGACACTTCAAGTTAGAGCTGTATTTAAAATTTCTCCCCCAGTGTTGATCTGTCTCTGAGCAGAGCTGCTCCTAACAATTGAGACACACACTTAGGTTTAATTTTGTTGCAGTTATTTGTAAATGTTTTCCCTCTTGTAATCTTCTGCACTGAATAAGATTTGACAAGCTTTTTTTTTCCTTTTGTATAATTTTTATTTTTTTTATTATTATGGAATTGAGATTATAGTAACAAAAAATTGACCATAGAGCCATACCAGCACACACACTCCCCTTCTAGCAGGCTGCATTCATGCTAACTGGGTTCCTACCTCGCAGCTGGAAGGCCAAACAGGAGATGTTTGTTGTCACCACAGCCTAAACTAGGAGCTGTACATGCATTCTGAGTTTGTGTTTGTGATCTTAAGATCCTGTTCTTAAGATCAGGGTCCTTTATCTTTGGTCCAGTTTTTTTTTTTCTCTTCCTTTTTTTTTTTAATAATTGTAAGTGCTCTTCAGACAACTGGTTTTCAACTTGCTGGGTCTCCCTTTAGACTGAACTTTATTTAACAGATGTCATTCCAAGTTGAAGATTCATCTTCAGTGTGCAGAACTGTCACTTCAAGTAGATACTAGAGTAAAAATTAAAGGCATTTAATAGGCAAACTATACACAGGAGCAGAAGATAAAAGTATAAGAAATTCACTGAGCAAATAAGGCCAAGATGCCCAGCTGCCACATGGAATGCATCCAGATAGCTACCACTGTTATCCATGTACAATCTCACACCACTGTGGGAGGGGAAAGAAATGCTCTGTCAGCCGCAGAGGGTGAGGAGGTGCTGTGTGTAGTCTCATGAGCTCAGCGTTAGAAAGATATTGACTGGCGAGGCTTGGCTCTGGAGATTGGCTCTTTAGTTAAGAAAAAAAGTATCATTTTAAGTCAATGTCTGCACGCTGTTCAACTCACATGCACATAGACCTTATATAACAGATGTTGCAGTTTGTGGTTTCCAGATGAGTTGCCTGCAGCACCTGTGTGTCATACCCTGTGGCAGCTGTGTTTTCTGCATTACTCTGCAAGATTGGCCTGTGTCCAGCCTCGTGGGGCCTACATGTGACAATCAGGTCAGATTGTTTCAGCTACTGACTGGGTGCCAGCAAGTCTGTTTAGACCAGCACCTGTACTGTGTGAAAAAACACAGCACCTTTCATTTGATGTTAGTGTTTGCAAATTTTTTGTTTTCTTTTTTGGGCGGGGGTGTAGAGAGCTTGGGTTAAAAAAAATAAAATAAAAAAAAATGCATTGCTGACATCAGACGATGCAGTCTGTTGGCCAGTCTAATCAGTGGATGCAAACATTCCTGCTAGACTACTTTGTAATATGAATGGTGACATTTTACTGTTTACCTGCAAGTTTTTAAGATAAAATGATAACTAGGATGACTTTTCAGTTATCACATCAGATGCTCTGCAGTGTTTTAGCATCTGGTATGTGTTCACATGTATGAGTTTTTCCTGCAGAGCAGGAAGTCCAGCTTGAGTAAAGCACCTAAGTTTGAAAAGGTTTTATTTCTATTTTCATTGACTTCATCCTTGTTCCATCAATGTTTTTGTTGGGAATCATTCTTCACTTGAAAGACCACATTCATAAGGTATTACTTGGACAGTGATTTGATTTATTTTGGTCTCCACAAGTTCCAGAGAAGGTTGGCTGGATCCTGAGGTGCAAGATGCATTTTTTATTTTTTTTTCTCTTACCATTAGAGTTAAACGAACATCTTTTGCACTGGGCCGACTGCTGGTGTCCTGGGCAAAAATGAGCACTGGCTAATCTTGATTGGTGCAATTACTGCAGAATGATCCCACACAAGGTTGACTTTTGCATCAAACACTAAATGCACCAATCACCAATACTTGAAGGATTTCAAAGTGGACCCGTCGTGCTAATTTCCAGCTCTATTCTCAGTCTTGGACACCTGAACAACTTTGCTTCGACTGCTGTGTAACCACCTGACTGGATAAGGACCTGCAGATGACATGATGGTAGAAATCAAACTTCTTCAGCTTGTCTGCTCCTTTTCTTTCATGCAGCCCCATACTTTGCTCTCACCAGGTTAGTTGGAAAGTGGTTCCTAAACAAAATGGTTTTGTGACTCAAGTTTTCTGTACCAGCATTGGAAAGGGAAAAAAAAGATATTTACAGGTATTACAGGTACATATTTACCATCTCGATTTAGTTCTCCATATTTCTGGACTGTCAAAGGCAAAGAAAATTTTTATTTGGCTGCATTAAAGGTTTCAGTGGAATCTGGGTTGTGGGTTTCCATTTAATATACTGATGTATATTAAATGGTCGTAGTGACTCGTACACACTTATTGTCCTAGGCTTTTTTTTTTTTTTTTTTTGAAAGCCAGCACATTGCAGTAGAACCCCTGTTGCTCCTTGTGAAATACTTTTTACTGTAACATTTTGCACTGGATTTTTAGTGTCACCAAGATGTAATTAGTATTAAGGTAAGTGTGGGGAAATAGTTATATGAAATGTAACTGTTTAGGCTTGGAAAGATTACCCAATTAATTTTAGTAAGTTGGAGCATTATTTCATTGCTCAGGTCAAACACACACTTGTGCTTCCGAGTTTAAATGAAACCTGACGGTGTACCTTTAACCTGTTCAAGCACAAAACATTTATGTCAAACTGGCTTCAAAATGACAATTTTTAAAGAAGCATGTGTTCAAACCATCCGTTGGATAACGACAAATATGTCAGTCAGACAGCCGGAAGCTATATGGGTCCTAAGCAAAAACGATGGTTGAGAGGAGTCCACGTTACTGGTTGTTCCTTTTCCACATCACTGTAACATTCCCCCCAAATGACAGCATGTGCACCTGCAAAGCTCTGCGTAGCACCAACACTCTGGGCGGCTGCTATGACGAAATCGACCGTTGTTTGACTCGGTTAGCTGTGGGTTTCCCTCACGTTACGTGCGCGTTATTGTGAAACGCAACTTCACAACCACGAATGAAGGATACGACCTGAAACAGCAACACTGTAAATCCGCATATAAACAGCAAGAAGTTATATTCCACAGATGAAATGTTAACATTGTAATAGAATAAGAAAAAACAATTTTAAAAAATCCATTAATATTTTGATTTTTTATCTTGGTAACAAACAAGAATGAATATGAATTGCCCGATACCGCCAAAGAAGGCAGGGCACAAGAGGAGAGAAATAAATAAAACAAACTGTTAGAATGAAAAACTATCTCGACTATCGATCGAGCATCGATAGTTATTGGTTTAATTATTAGTTGTTTAATTGCACCACCGTTGTTGTCTGTTAGGAGATCGCCGGTGCTGCTGCCTAACAGACCGCACTCAGGGTTAAAACCCTCCTCGTGACGTCAAAACAAGTTGTGCCGACAGTTTAGCTAGCCCAGCTAACCTAATGCTAGTTAGTCGTGCGTCAGCAACCACTCTCATGGTTTTACACGTCTGTAGGCCATCTTTCCTTCATGCAGTGTCTACTTTGTTGTGAGACATGCAGGATAGGTATAACGAAATCGGCTTTGTCCAGCAAATACTCGGTTTGAATTTAGTGCCGAGAAAAAACAGTACAAACCGAGGCAACGACACATCTCTCAGCGACTTCTCAGGTGGGCTAATGTTTTGTAGCCTTTTAGCTAATTTTTGTATATGTGCTAAAATATTTGACTTAAATATTGTTTGGAGTGATTAATATCACTTAAAGGCGGCTCTTAAATGTATTCTCTATAACGACCGGGACCTTATAATGTGCCCGACCCCTGTGCGTCCCTACAGGTCATTAGCTAGACGCTAGTTTGTACGCATTAGTGTTGGAGTAGTTCATGAAGCTAGCTAACTTCTACTTCATCTAAACGGTTGTTGGGTAGAAATTTGGGTGTTCTTTTGGAATATGTACGCTGGAGTGATGGTCTCCAACGCTGAGAAGACCTGTGTGGAGAATATTGTTCGGGTCAGCCACAGTCAAACAGCCAAAAGCTATGCATTATTGGCAAAAAATTGGGTCTGCTATATGCTAGTTTTCAGTGATTGCTTGTGCAACTTAATCATCTTGTGAAATATGGTGTAAAATTATGTGAAGTATTCATGATTGATAAAGACACGCTTTGAATGGAACCACCGTTACTGAATTTATTTCCTGCTATGAACACTAAAGAATGGTTGTTAAAATTATCAAAATGTTTCTCATTTATGCATATTAATGTGTTGCTTATAAGCCCTATAATGTGTCGTTTAGGACACTGCAGCCTGCAACATGCTGCACAAAACTCGTCCCACAAGCCTGTAACATCATTTATCCTTATGCCTGCAGCAGTATCATATGCATGGGATATATAGAAGTTATAATTAAGTATGGTAAATTAATATGCTGTTGCGTCACTCAAGATATGCACTGTTCAGACACTACACAATTTTCGGACAAAGTCAACAACTTCACATATAACATAATGACATGAAGAGAAGTGATTATAGTCCAGTGATCTTCTTACATATATGCTGTAAATAATATATTCATATAATAAGATATTCAGTAATTACAAGTCTTATATTTTATAAAAAATAATTGAAACAAAAAATGGTCAAAAAAAAAAATTGTGTGGATTTGTGAACAATGGCTACAGAGTGGGTAAAAATCCCTTGCTTGTCACACTCCAGTAAGTATTAATTTTTTGTTACCTTTTTGGACAAAAAAAATGAAAAAGCATTAAACATGTGATATTTAAAAACTGCTTATCGGAGTAAAATGCAATTGTGTTCATCATAATTTGGAGACTATTTGCATTCCTTTATCAAATAAACAACAATTTATATTTGATGAATACAACCAAAACCTGTGTGGGCTTCATCACTGGGACCAATTTCATATCATCAACACCAACTCATTTAAAACTATACTATTTAATGGAAAATAATATTGTCTTGCAAAGGTAAACCCAGTGTTGCCATTTGATTGTGGCTGGCCTGTGTTGCATTCCACTGGTCATCACTATTAAGACTATGAACATGCCCACAGTTGATGTGTACTGTGGGGTGTAGAGAACACAGAAAAAAAAATGCTACTGATGCTAGTTGTGTAGTCAGTGGAAGAGAGTGTCTGAACCGATGTTTGTGGTGTGGAACACAGCAAAATAAATGTGGAGAATAAAGCACTGCTGTTTTTATTTATATATATATATATATATATGATGAGAGGGGAGGGGGTTAGAGAACCATCATTCTAACACATTGCTTCACAATTTCTGTCAGATGTGCTGTTAAGATTTGATGACTATTAAGGACCACCACATATAATTTACATAATTTTCATTCTCTTCAAACCATGCAGTGAACCACTGTCACCTGTATGGCAGTAAATTAATTCATAGTCATGTAATTTGTGCTTTGATTGGCATGAAGAGATGCATGACTGTATAACTGTGTTTTCCCAGAGATGTGGTATGGAGTGTTTCTGTGGGCAGCGGTCTCCTCTTTTGTCTTCCACCTGCCTGCAGCCTTACTCTCCCTCGCCTCACTGCGCCAGCACAAGTTTGCCCGATTCATGCCCCTTGCCATCCTCCTCATGGGCATCGTGGGACCAGTCTGTGGGGGAGTCCTCACTAGTAAGCCTTCTGCCGCCATGTGTTTGCTATGAGTGGTGTAACTATAAGTAAATTTATTTCAGCATTAAAGATCCTGCATGTTATAAAGTAGAAGGTACTTTTACTGCTCCCCCTAAGGGCTCACCACAACAGATGATTTCACATATTTGATTTGGCACAGATTTTACACCACATGCCCTTCCTGACACAACCTGACACAACCCTCCCATTTATCCAGGTTTGGGACCAGAACTAGGAGTACACTAGCTTGTGATCTCCCAAGGCTTGAGGCTGCGGTTGTGTCTCCTTCTGGTCTCGAACCAGGGATCTTTCATGTGTTAAGCAAATGTGTTTGCTTCAACACAAAATGGGAACTAATCAGCTGTGCTGCAGGAAGCTTTTATCATGAACCTTCATTATTCAGTCAGTGCAGTTAGACTTCCACAGTGCTGTCTGCTGACCAAAATCCCAGGTATTTCCAAACAGGACTCAGAGTGTAAATTAGTGTCTCTGTAGCTGAATTGGGTTGTGAACACTCTGCCATCATTACCACATGGTTGTTAATTAATTATTCTGGGTTTTAATTGAGCCCTTGCTGGACCAAAGCATCAGGAAATTTTGTATTTTTAAGATGGATTTAGACACAAGACACAATTATTAATGCAGCTAATATACATTATTGGTCTACTGTTGCTGTCAACCAGATTCATAGTAGTTCTGTATTTTCTTATTAGTTTTTATTTCATTTTCCCCCTTCAGTTTAGTTTCAGGTAGTTTCCAGAGTTGCTTTTTAAAATTTGGTTTGTATTGTTTAATAATGTTTAATTGTAGTTTAGTTTTTTTAGTTAATATTTTCAGTGTTAGTTTTAGCTTTCTTTCTTTGTTTTTTTTTTTATGGGTTTAATAATATGAAGGGTATCTGATAGGGGTATATTTTTCACAAGTTCAAAATGGATATTACAATACAAATGCAATTTTTTAAATTTTTTTTTGTTTGTTTTGGAAGGCAGTTGACTCATGGGTCATGTGAACATCCCAAGTCTCAATAAACAAATGCACGAAATCCTCATCAGGGAGATTGTCTTGTAACTTCACCAGTCTGCTCTACTCAACACGTGTGTGAGGGGGTGCACACCTGACAGCAGAGGTGGAATAGAAACTAACACTACTTTATAACAGCAAGGGAAATGAAAGAATCGCACACTGAGTTCAAATGAAATGAATGCAGATACGTGGTGTGAATAGCACATTTTTTTTATTTCTCATTTTATTTATCTTTGCTTGACAGGAGAAACACCCTTCAACCATATTATGATAGTTTGTCCACCTGAGGGCACTCTGCAACTCCCCTGTTGCACATGTGTTTGGAACACCACTAACACAACAACCAGCTGATCCAAGCTGAGTTGGGCAGAGCGTAAATGAGTAATCCACAACTTGTGACAATAACACACAATAACACCAGCTGCCTGCAGCTGCCTTTGTCTGCAGATCCCTCATGGCCTCTGGCTTTATTTAGCGGGTCTCCAAGGAGTCCTCTTTGCCCTGTCTACACCCACAGACTTCCTATAGAGAAGGCAGGCTGGCAGGGACTGCAGGGTGCCATTGTGAGACAGGTTTTATGGTCACAAACACCTCCAATCAGGGCCTGTGTCCTGACCTCAACCCTGTTGAAAATTTGTGGTCTATGCTTAAAAGCTGGATCTGTGCCAGGAAACCAACCAGCTTAAATGAACCCTATCAATTCTGCCAAGAAGACTGGTCAAATATCCAGCCAGACTTATGCCGGAAGCTTGTTGATTGCTACCAAAAGCGTCTGGTCAAGGTGCAACTTGCTAAGGGACATTTAACCAAATATTAGTGGGGATGTATGTATGCTTTTGACCCTGTTTGGATTAGAGAAAATCCAAACTTGTGCACCCAGTTCTTGTTTTTAAAAAGTCATTAAAGATGTATGCTGTATAATCATTCTGACCTGGAAAAAGAACAGTTCAAAGAAATGAAAACCCCAAAATTACCATGACATTCATGCCCATGAGTGGATGTAAACATCTGACCACAACTGTATTCAAATTCTATTTAAAGTCCAGAAAATTATGCTGAGAAAACATGTTTTAAATTCAACAACTGCATGTTTGTTTAAGATTGTGAATAATCATAAATAATAGTGATTACAATATTTACCAAACTAATCGTGATAATGATTGTTGCTATAATCAAGCACCCTGATGTTCAACACCTCCAGTCTGAGGTTCTGATATGAGCTGCTGCTTATAACAGAAGGTCAGCAGGCCAGAAAATGTTTTTTCAGGGCAGCCCTGCTTATCAGCAAGTCAGCAGTCAAACGGGACAACAAACATGTTAAATAGTTATTTTATTTCTTTTCTAGGTGCAGCCATAGCAGGCGTGTACAAGGCAGCGGGGAAGACGATGATATCTTTGGAGGCCCTGGTTTTCGGTGTTGGACAGTCATTTTGTATCCTCCTCATCTCCTTCCTCAGGATACTCGCCACCCTTTAGCAGTGCTGAGGACCTGAGTTTGACGTGAATTTTGTGGTGAACCCTCGGATAAATGTAAAGCAGTCCAGCCTGGGATGTGATGTCATTTTCTACGATGCACCAGGGTGGATTTTTCTCAGCTGTCAAGAGAAGAGCAGTGTGTAAAATGATGGTGTGTTATACAGCACTGAACACTCTGACTAGGTGTCGAGTCCTCTGTACGATATTCACTGTAGGATGACACGATGCTACATTAACATAAGCCCCCCCCCCAACTACATCCAGTGTAAGCTACGTACCCCAGCATTGTGTCCCCACTTTCTTCCAAAGTTAGGCATCAAGCTTAAATCCTCAGTTAGGGAGTGTGCGGTTATTCATGCATGATGTGAAGGCAATGGGATGCTGTTCTCTCTGGATAGCAGGGCTTACAGTTCAGCAGCAGGATGACAGTAACCTCTCTCAGGGGCTGTGTGTGTGAGTGTGTGTATGCACGTTTCTTTGCCACAGTTTGACTCTGTGCAGTGACTTCATAGAGACAGAACAGCAGGAAGGCTGACAGGCTGACGTACTGTTAAAACAGGGAGGTAACGGTTATATGCAAGACTCTTGCTTTTTCTCTTGAGGCCTTAATTTCTATTTTCTAACTTCCAAAGTGGTGTTTATCTTCAGGGCTGTCGTTCTTTAACACTCTCTCTCTCTTGCTGCTCCTTTGGTTCTTTCTTGTATTTTCAGACTTCCCCCGTGTTAATAATAATTCCAGGTTAGTTAGAAGCACCTACACATCCTCCTCTGTTCTTCTCAGCTTATGTCTTTCACGCAGGGATACAGTGGAGATGTATAAAGCTGTGTAGTTCTGATCATAGCCCTGAAAATGCAGCCCAGAGTGTGTCTTCAGAGTTTCTCTGCTCACCTTCATGATTGTTTTGTTTCTTCAGGTTTGATAAGCAGGGCACCAGGATGATCAGATTGCTAAACCAACCCAAAAATGATAGAAGCTTTTAATCTTTTCGCTCTTTGAATGATGAGCGTGTGTGTTTTTCAGGTTTATTTTGTAACTGATTTGTATATATTCTAAATTATTTACAGGTCTTTGTAGCTTTTCAGTCTTTATGACCAAATATAAATAATTTTTCTGTAGTTTCTATGGGATCAGTCGGTTTCCACAGTGTGACTGCTTTTTAGTTGTTTTTGGTATCTTAAGAGGTGCATTTACAGTAAACTCTACATGTAAAATGCAACTGATTCTGTTTGCTGTGTCTGTGTGAGTAACTACTTAGTAATGAATTAAACTAGCAGAAATGCATTTGCTTTCACAGGAATGAGGTATGATATGGTGAAAAGCTTCTTCACTAACACATCCATTTACTATAGCTGGCATGTCCTCCGTAGACTTGTATACAGGGCTAAAGGGCCCCAGACCAGTAATTCAGTTCTGTGCCCCACAGGACCCTCTAATTAGTTGAAGTATAAAATGAACCATATAAAGCTGATAAGAAGTTAAAGGCTAACACACAATCCTTCTATGAGACAATGCTTTAAAATAAGACTCAAGGACCACCTTACAGCAGGCAGATCTCAGGAAAAAGTGAAGAAAAGCACTAAATGTTAAAAATACAGCATTCGTGTCTTTCCTAAGGCACGGACATACGTTACATAAATAGAATTTAACCATAGTCATAAGCTTTTGGCTTGAGTTAGCAGAAGGCTGAGCAGTTATCCATATTTAGCACATCCACTCATCATTGTAGACTGTATATAAAACATGCTCATAGCCTCTGAGTTTGCGAAATAAAGCCAATATGAAAGTGCCTTAAAGACGTTCTCCTTTAATGGCCAACAGAGGGCTTCTCCTCTGGTTCTGTCTGGTCTGAGAAAATGACCCCACAGCTCACTGGATTCCTGACCTCAGTAAACACTTCAGAGTTTAAAAACTGTTACCAGTAAAATGGATGGTGAGGGTATGCCTTAGGGCATGACTGCCTTGTATTTGACATTCAGGTTCTCAGTCACATACCAGTTTGAAAAACCCAGGATGATGATGCTGAAGGCCTAACTCGAGGCGTCGCCCACTTTGATGTCATCCATATGGGGGCCAAACAAATGGGTGACATCACAGTGATTATGTCCACTTTTTTGGACAGTCTAGGCTCATCAACTGTTTCCATGGTAAATCTACCAATTCAAACACTACATGTTTAAGTTTAGCAGGAAATTGAAGTTAGCAGCTCACCTGTCCAGGGAAAAGAATGGAATAAATGTATTATTGGGTATAACTCCAGTATAATGACACATTTTAATACTTTAATTAACTGTCTCCCTCTTTCAGACAGTTACCTGCTGTGCAGTGAAGACAGTAAAAGACTATTGGCTCAAGTCGCCTGTCACATACTAGATTTTCTAACATTGAGGTGGAGAGATCCAGTATCCTCTCACACTTGAATTACAATATACTGAAGGTTCATTTTAAATTTGCTTAGAATATGATTGCAAAAGATCACTGCCTACCCCAAATTTAAAGTCTACCACTTTGCAATGAGTTGGTAATTTGATTGTACATATTACCAAACATGCAGGTTTCACTGTGTGGCAGTAAAGAATGCACCTATGAACAGAACGATGTAGCAGAAATTCAGGTAGAGTTTGTGGGCTATACTTTACTGTCCAAACGTCTTGATCCACCCCTAATTTCTTTATATTTTGCTTCCAAAGAGCTGGACTTTCTGGTAATTTTTTAAGTGGACTTAAGCGATAATTCTCCCGGATTTCTGAAGGTCTTTCAAAGTTTTTCTTTGGACATTGGCTGCTTTTTCACTCATTTTCAGTCCAGTCCTTAAACCTGACCATTTTCAGAGAAATGTTTTATTTTTTTTGATTTTTTTTTTTTTGTTTAAGCTACTCAACACTGACCTATGAATCATTCAAGTGTAACTCATGGGATGAAAGTGTTGCATCTACACAGACAACGTAGCAAAGAAACAAATTTAAATTGTATTTTTAGGCAATAGCAGCCTGTTAATAGCAGCCTGTCACAAATACACATCATTTGTTCCCATTTCTTTAGTTGAATCTACAAAAATACCAAAGTTAAAACAGTCTGACAGGCATAAAATTGCATTTTTCACCAACAAGGTGATTCCCAAAGAGCTATTAGCTAAAAACTTGGCATACCTCAGCATGATGTGCAGTGTGTCCTTAAAATTTGAGGAAACTGGACAAGCGGAGGACAAAAGAAGAAGTCGCAGGTCTAAAAAAATATCTACAGCAGATGAACAGAATCTGCAGGATTTTTCTCCTATTTTTTAAGGTCATGACATTCAAAGACCTGACACAGGATCTGAAAGATGCATCTGGCCCTTCAGTTGATATAGCTATTGTTCACTGAATCCTCAACAGACAGGGTCTGACAGGGTGACTGTCAAGAAGCCATTCTTGATCTACGGAGGAGGTCAGGAGAGAGGTACAACAGTGAGTGTCTGCAGCCATCTGTAAAACATGGTGGAGGCTCTGTCATGGTTTGGGGCTGCATTTCAGCCAGTGGTGCTGGAGATCTTGTCAAAATTGATGGAATTATGAACACAGAAAAGTAACGTCAGATTTTGATCCACCCTGTAATATCATCTGGCAACGGCTTCATTTTTCAGCATGACAATGATCCCAAACACACTGCCAATGCAGTAAAAGCATACCTGGATAGAAAAACACACAATGGAACACTATCAGTCATGGATTGGCCTCCCCAGAACCTGGACACCAACATTACTGAAGCAGTGTGGGATCATCCTGACAGAATTGAACAAAAAGCAGCCAACATCCAAAGAAGAACTTTGAAATGTCCTTCAAGAAGCCTGGAGAACTATTCCTGAAGACTACTTAAAGAAATTACAGAAAGCTGCCTAAGAGAGTTCAGGCTGTGTTGAAGAATAAAGGCTTTCATACCAAATATTTACTTTCAAGCTCGTTATTTAATTCAGTTTTATTAATATAGCGCCAAATCACAACAACAGTTGCCTCAAGGTGCTTTATATTGTAGGGTAAAGACCCGACAATATAAATATAGAATTGTACAAACTCTGTTTTGTCTTGTATGTTATATTTCCATATATGTTTGCACATTTTGATAAATTGCTGTGCCCATTTCCTATTTTCCTAGAAAAATATAAAGAAATGAGGGGTGGCTTGAGACTTTTGAACAGTTCTGTAGTTTGAGTACATTTTGTCATCTCTAAAACTACTCTTCCTTCCTGAGGTATATTTGGATTCTTGTGCAAGTTGCACAACATTCCAATTTGAAAGGTTTTCCAATGCCAACTTGCCTTTTAATAGCTGGAAACCAGGTGGACAGTTTTATGATCACTTATACCAGGATAGAAATTAGACTGACTTTGAGTGCAGATTGAGAGACTGTTTAACTTTAAATTTCATCAGAATCCCCTCAGTTTTTAAAATCCAAATCAAAGATGGCAGGAATTCTTCGTATGCCCCCTGCACTAACATTATAAAACCTGGAGGAGCATGTTTGGAAAATAACAGGTTGACTCTGAGCGGAACACACCCAGATTGTAAAGACAAGGCATCAGTTGAAGCCCCAATGGGACCAACAGTGGAGCAAGTAGTTTCTGAATAGAGGCCAAAATGATAGTTATCAGAAGACTTTGGAGACCAACAGGAAAAATTTTTTTTCTTTTCTGTTTCTGTAAATTAATTTTAATGTTGTATTTATTTTCAGTTAGTTTTTCTTTTCAAGCACGAAGAGTGCAGTGTTTTATCTCACATTTGGGGGCAGATAAATGAAAGCACGTTTAAGTCACACAGACTTGGAGATGCAGTGGGAAACTAAAGCTGGTTCCTGATATGTCTTCCTGAGGCAGAAACAAATGAACCGTGTTGGAAAGAAAGTCTGGTCAGCCTATTGGCCTTGCTTTTGTGTTGTACATTTTGGGGGATATTTATTATCATATGGTTGTGTAATTGGTTCTTTGAGCATGTGTTTGCTCTCTGCATCCTATTGTAAATCGTAAGCTTTGGGCATTTAGTTACTTGGTTTCCAGATGCCAAAAAACCTTAGATAATATAAATTTGGCTGATTTCCTCTTTAAGGTCATCTCCTTTTGCAAATCTGGACTGTTCCTAGTGTTCCCCCATTCATGTGGCTGCGCGTCACAAATTTGTCCCCCAGGATCACGCCATCTACAGCGAGTTCTTCTGTAACATCCTGAGGCATCAGAAGGAGAACATGCAGAGCAAACTATCCGAGTTGTGGTGTGTTCCAGCATGTGCCTGCTCACACTCATTGTTTTTTGCCCACAACAGCACAACTTTGTGGAGTAGGTCCAGGGAGTGAGACGTGTATTGCTACTCTAAAAATAGAGAGCAGGTTGGGGTTAAAGTCCTAAATGTTCTTGCTACTCCTTAAAGGAAGTGAAAATGTTAACACTCAAATAAGATCAGCTAACACTAACAAAAGCTCATTGGTACATTCTCTTTCTGACAACAACAGAAAGAAAAATAACTAAATCTGAAATCTGAGATTTACTTACAAACACTACACTCAGTTGCCAGGTTATCAGGTCCTTCTAACTGAAACTGATGCAGTGTAATCCAGCAGTCTTGCAGTAGATCTGCCCTTGTGTTTTAGTTGTGTTTCAGCTGAATTGCACTCTGCTACATTATACTCGGAGGTATTTCTACTACTTACAGTTGTGGTCAAAGGTTTACATCCACTCATGGGCATGAATGTCATGGTAATTTGGGGCTTTTAATAATTTCTTTGAACTGTTCTTTTCCAGGGTGGAATGATTGTACAGCATACATCTTTAATGACTTTAAAATAAAGAATTGGCTGCAGAGGTTTGAATTTATTTTGGATTTTCTGTAATCCACACAGGGTCAAAATTATACATACAGGCTCAAATATATACATACACCCCCACTGATATTTGGTTAAAATTCTCTTACCAAGTTGTACCTGGACCAAATGCCTTTGGTAGCCATCAACAAGCTTCTGGCATAATTCTGGCTGGATATTTGACCAGTCTTCTTGGCAGAATTGGTAGAGTTCATTTATATTGGTTGGTTTCCTGGCATGGACCTGGCATTTAAGCGTAGTCCACAAATTTTCAATAGGGTTAAGGTCGGAGCTTTAGGAAGGCCATTCCAGAAGCTTAATGTTAGCCTGCTTTATCCGATGCAAACCAGTTTTTGATGTGTTTGGGATCATTGTCCTGTTGGAACACTCAATTGTATCCAAGTTTCAACCTCCTAGCTATTGATTTGAGGTGAAGTTGAAGAATTTGGAGGTAGTTCTCCTTTTTCATTATTTCATACAATTTGTGCAATGTACCAGTACCACTGGTAGCAAAACAGCCCCAGACCATGATGCTACCACCACCATGGTTGACAGTTGGTACAGTGCTCTTAGGTTTGAAAGCCTCACCTTTACTCCTCCTCTTGCCATTGTGGCCAGATAGCTTAATCTTTGTCTCGTCTGACCACAAATCTTCTCCAGAAGGCATTTGGCTTGTGCATGTGGGCAGCTGCAAATTTCAGTTGAGCTTGAAGGTGTTGATTTTGGAGCAGGGGCTTCTTTCTTGGTCGGCACCCTCTCAGTCCATGGAGATGTAAAACCTGCTTCACTGTGGACAGTTACACTGGTGTTCCAGCAGTTTCCAGTTCATGGCAGACTTGAGGCATGGTGGTTCCTGGATTGTTCCTGAACATCCTCACCAATTTCCTCTCATCTGAGGGTGACAGTTTGGGTCTTCTTCCAGACCATGGCAAAGTGGTGACACATCTGAATAACTTGTACTTACATACAGTTGTTTGAACTGATGATCTTGGAATCTGCAGTTGTTTAGAAGTGGTTCCATGAAGCTTCTGGAATGGCCTTCCCAAAGCCCCAACCTCAACCCTATTGAAAATTTGTAGACTATGCTTAAAGCTTCGTCCATGCCAGGAAACCAACCAATTTAAATGAACTCTACCAGTTCTGCCAAGAAGAATGGTCAAATATCCAGCCACAATTATGTCAGAAGCTTGTTGATGGCTACCAAAAGTGTTTGGTTGAGATGCAGCTTGCTAAGGGACGTTTAACCAAATATTAGTGAAGATGTATGTATATATTTGAGCCTGTATGTATAATTTTGACCCTGTGTGGATTAGAGAAAATCCAAAATAGATTAAACTTGTGCACCCACTTCTTGTTTTTAAAGTCATTAAAGATGTATGCTGTACAATCATTCCACCCTGGAAAAAGAACAGTTTAAAGAAATCATTAAAAGCCCAAAATTATCATGACATTCATGCCCATGATGAGTGGATGGAAACTTTTGACCACAACTGTCAAAAGTTTTGACCCCATTTTTGTATAATCAATACAGTTCAACATAACCACAAACCATATCCTCCAGACTAGGATATTTCTTTTCTCGAGTCTCTGTATTAAATGTTCCATAGTTTCTGTTCACCTGGACAGTATGGTTATTTGTTATTTCAGCGGTTTTGTTTTCATTTTCCTGGCAGAAACAGGCTTTCATACAGGCCTGTTTGTAGTCAGTCCAACACTTCCAACTATTGTGAAGAAACTGCTTGACTGCTGGGATGTTTTTGTAGTAATAGCAGGTGATGTGTGCAAACAGGAACAAGCCATCTGTTTTCACTGTCAGAAATGCCAGATCTAATGGACAGCTACAATGTCAGAAACACCAGGCACACTCAATGACAGGGTACAATTACAGATGCCAAGTTAAAGCTGGAATAGAATAAGCTATTTCACACATTCCTGGGCTGTATGTGTTCTTATTTAAAAGGTTTTAAAGCTTACATTTATTAGAGGAAAAGTACAGATGGTTAATATTTTCATGAAATAAAATATTTCAACTAAAATGTTCCAGTGTGTGTTCATGTTTTTTGTCCTTTCTGTTTAATAGTGACTAGTGGGAACGTTAACAACACTAACAGAAATTAAGTGCATTCTCCTATTGTTAACAGCTGTGACAGCTGGTAGTGAGTGAATGAGGACACGACAAATTGTGGTTCCGCTGTAGAAGGAACCACAGAAGCAGTTTTGAATGCTTTGACAGGTGTTTATACACTTACTGACCACTTTACTGGGTACATTGTTCAACTGCTTGTTAATGCAAATATCTAATCAGTCAGTCACATGGCAGCAACTCAGTACATTTAAGCATGTAGACATGGTTAAGACCTGCTGAAGTTCAAACTGAGCATCAGAATGGAGAAAAAAAGGTGATTTAAGTGACTTAGCATGGTTATCCGTGCCAGAGGGGCTGGTCTGAGTATTTCAAAAAATGCTGATCTACTGGGATTTTCCCATACATCCATCTCTAGGGTTGACAGAGAATGGTCTGAGAAAGAGAAAATATCCAGTGAGCAGCAGGATGAAAATGCCTTGTTGATGCCAGAAGTCAGAGGAGAATGATCAGACTGCTTCAATAGGAAGGCAACAGTAACTCAAATAACCACTTGTTGCAACCAAGGTATGCAGAAAGGCACCTCTGAACACAAGTCAAACCTTGAAGCAGATGGACTTCAGCATCAGAAGACCACACCAGGTGCCACTCCTGTCATATAAGAACAGGAAACTGAGGCTACAATTTGCACAGGCTCACCACAATTGGACAACAGAAGATTAGAAAAACGTTGCCTGGTCTGATGAGTCTCAGTTTGTGTTGCAACATTCAGATGGAAGGGTCAGAATTGGCATAAACAAAATAGATGAATATGAATAGATCCATCCTGCCTTGGATCAACAGTTCAGGCTGCTGGTAGTGGTGTAATGGTGTGGGGGATATTTTCTTGGCATACTTTGGGCCCTTTGTTTAAATACCACAGCCTACCTGAATATTGTTTCTGACCTTGCTCTATAGGACTGATGATCACAGTGTACGCATTTTCTGATGGCTGTTTCCAGCAGGATAATGCGCCATGTCACAAAGCTCAGATCATCTCAAACTGATCAACTCAAATGGCCTCCACAGTCACCAGAGTCATCAGTCCTATAGAGCATGTTTGGGATGTGGTGGAACTAAAGATTCACATCATGGTTGTGCTGCAGACAAATATGCATTAACTGTGCGATGCTATCATGTCAATATGGACCAAAATCTCTGAGGAAAGTTTCCAGCACCTTATTGAATCTAAGCCACAAAGAATTAAGGCAGCTCTGAAGGCAAAAGGGGGTCCAACCCAATCCTAGCAGAGTGTGCCTAACAAAATGGCTGGTGAGTGTATATTCTAGGACTGGTGTTGCAAGATGGTCTTTAGTTTAAAAATCTTAATAACCTGTAAAAAAATATATATACATATATATATCAATTTTCAAATCAGTACAAGCAAGGTGACAACAGACGATGTGAATATTATTGATCATCTGTTTACGATCCAATGTTATGCTTGGAAATCTTGGGTCATTTATGTGGAAGATACTTACTCATGTTACACCCTCCCAAACATTATTCCAGAGTAAACATCCTCCTGCCTCACGACAGCGGGCTCAGCACCTCACCCCACCTCAAAAACCACTCAGTTTGAATGACATAATGAACCCAAGCCACTGACCCAGGGTCCAAATTCCCCAGATTCCAACCTGATCGAGCATCCATGCACAGGTGGGGTTGTAGGAGGCATCCTGTATCTACCACAGCTCCTCAAAGCTGACTTTGAACTGAAACGACAGAGGCAAGAATGTATTGAACATACTGCATTTATCACTGAAAGGTTTATTTTATTAACATCTCTTCACAAAGAGTTAAATTGACATAAGAATGGGTTAACTACATACAAATGTGTTGATAAAGTAGGAATGATTTTATCACGTATTCAGTAAATACAGCTCTAATATTGTTTAAATATTGAACATTCTTTTGATTATTGTGACCATTAGTCTTGCTGGAACTCAGCAAATAATCAGGATGGAAAATTCTCCCAGTTTCAAAGAGAACAAGATGGACAAGATGGTTGCGCCCCCCTGAAAACTCTTATTAGACTGGCACGGCTGGGCTGCCTCTGGAGACAGGCCACTTTTTGGCACTAGGGCTTATCATGCTCTCCTGGCTGTGTTTTTATTTTACACTTAACCTGCAGACTTAACTATAACATTAATAACATGACATGCTTTAGAGAAAAAAAACATACATATCTACATGTAGTATAAAATGCATCAGAATTAAGTACATTATGAAATGAAGTGCTGTAAAGTGTTTGGTACTGGGATTCCTTACTATAAAAAATCTATTTTTAAACTAATACTGATACTCACAGACTTCAAATCTTTTTTGTGGAAATTAATTTTCTCAGCAAACATTCAAATTATGTTCTGCATAAAGATTCCAAAAAACTGTAATGGATAGCAAAAGTTTGCTTTTCAGCACATAACACATTGTTTCAGTGAGGAGTCTTTTGATAGAGTTTATAGTTAGGGCTGGATCAGGTGACCCTGAACCATCCCTTAGTTACGCTGCAATAGGCTTAGGCTGCTGGGGGCTTCCCATGACACACTGAGCACTTCCTCTTCCTCCCTGTGTGTTCATACACCACTTGCATTGAATCATTGGTTATTATTAAACTCTGGCTCTCTCCCATAGTGTGTCTTTTGTCCTGTCTCCCTCTGCTCTCTTCTGTTTCCCCTCATCCCCAACTGGTCACGGCAGATGGCTGCCCCTCCCTGAGCATGGTTCTGCTGGAGGTTTCTTCCTGTTAACAGGGAGTTTTTCCTTCCCACTGTGGCCAAGTGCCTGCTCAAAGGGGGTCGTCTGTTGGGGTTTC